>SKCR01009274.1:0-40045 GCA_019454045.1 Zanthoxylum bungeanum
AAAAACCGTGCAATTTATAATTTTTATTTTTATTTTTTTGTGTGCATTCATGATGGATGCATGCATGAAAATATTTTGGAAAAATACAAAATGATAAATTTTATTCATAATTATCATATTATTATTATTATTATTATTATTATTATTGTACATCCAAAAGTATATATATCACATGAAACAAAAACCCTAAAATACACCTTGTACTGTAATTAGTTGTCGTAGACAAAAGTAATATAGATATGTTTGCAAAAAAATATTTAATTTTGCCCTATTTTCTTATTATTGATGCGTTGTGTCAAAGAAAGTCGGTTATATAATGATATCACAAATTTTCCTCATTTCAATTCTTTATTTTTAATTTTTCCCTCGTTTTCTTATATATATTTTTTAGCTTATTTGCTAACAAACATTCTATCTCTTTTTTCGGCCTCAAATTTACAATGCATGAGTTGAGCATTTCATCTAAAATGCAATTCAATAAATGTGCTAGAATGCATGGGGAGGTTAAAATTATTATTAAGTGAAAAATACAAGCACAATTTTAAAATTAAAACACACATATATATTAATTAGAAAAAACATAAATAAATAAATAACTCACACAATGCACGGGATCCGGATTGATTACCCTTAAAAAATATGATTTGGTCATTAATATTTTAACCTTAATAGATGACATATGTCGTTAGTATGGTAATAAGAGAGTTACTTGTTAATTTTAGTAGTTTGTAAAAGTCGAGTTCAACAGTTATAATTTTGGATTTCAGGTTAATTACAGATGTATTTTAAACTTCACAAAAATATCATTTATATATCTATTTAGTTTTTTTTTTTTGAAAAAAAAAAGCCCTCCATAAGTATAACTTATCTCAAGTTTGCACTCACTTACACACTCATTTAATGTATATACAATGATAGTGAAATTTTGACATCTCCTTCATACTTTATATAGTCTTAGGAAGCTCCATCAATTTCACATACAATCTATGATCAAGCTTCAAAAATATTTAAGAAAAATGATTATTAAATTAAAGTTTTTGACTTTTCAAAACAAACCAACAAATGAAAAATAAGTATACAACATTCTACTTGTTAGTTTCTTTGGAACATCTCACTAATTATTCTATAAATAATTAGCACAAAAGTTAAAAATAAATACTCCTTTAATTCCTTTAGAAAAAAAATACTCTTTTTAATTTTTCTACTTAATACTCTTAAATGACAAATTCTTAATCTTATTACTAGGGTTACATGATTTTTCAAGAATGTAAACAATATTGTCGTTAAATTGAGGGAAAATGAGCATAATCTCATGATGTTTGATAAAATTAATCAAAACCCTCATAATATTTAAAAATTAAACAAAATCCCATTACTATTATGACAAAATCCTTGATAATAGGATTTGCAGAAAATCTCGAATGCCGATTGGGATCCCGTCCGAAATTCGAGATGATTTTTCATCATAAATGAAAATTTCGATCAGGATTTGAGTCGATATATCATCCCAATTCAAAATATCAATCGAGATTCCAGACAATTTCTTCATCTCAAATAGTAATTGGAATGAGACGGGATGTGACTCAATCAGGAGAAGAGGTCCCGATTGTCATATGAGAGAAATTATTTTTGGAAACATGATGTTTTGTTTAATTTTTAAATATCATGAAGATTTCGATTAATTTTCTCAAAAAGATAAGTGAAAATGAAAAATATTATAAATAACTTTGAAGTAGCTATCCACTTTAAGATCATCATTTGCATATAAATTAAATGAGTGTGTAAGTGAATGCAAACTTGAGAATTTTTAAGATCATCATTTGCATATCCAAAGGCCCTAAATTAAAGGAGTATTTTTAAATTGGACATAATAAAGAATTAATTAAACAAATATTTGTAAGCTGACTAGCAACCAATAAACCTTCTGGCATATTTCTTCTAATTGTGGCAATTTCAAAAATCATCATTTGCAATTAGGTGGAACTTTTACCCTAAATAGAGATTTAAAAAACCAAAAAAAAATTATTGATGCTAATAATTATACATATAATTGGTTCATTCATGCTTAATGCGATTTAGGTCACCAACTCTTTGTATTTTTATTATAGTTAAAATATTACACTACAATTTTATGTTTATAATTATAGTTCGATAACAATCTAATTTCTCCACCGTTTGTGTGAACGGAATTCGAACCTCATATCTCTTATTTCCACTCAAGAGATTTTATTAACTAAACTAATAAATTCCCAACAATCTATCATTTATTAAGATTAAAATCATAAATTTCGTCAGGATTGTAATTATATTATAGCATAATTCAAATGTCTAGACTCATAATAAATCGAATCTACTTTCAAATTTTATATATGAAAATTATGTTTACATGCAACTTATGGAGGCTTGAAAGTTTTGCTATATTACTCACATGAATGGAAAAGTAAATAAGTTTACACCTTACTAATAGATAGTTCAGATATGATAATATTTCTTATAGTGATAAAAAGTTGATAAGTTTATTAATTTGATATATATTTAAAATTTAGCTATGTTATATGATAACTCAAATGTCTAAACCCATAGACCAAATTTACTTTCAATTTTTTTTTTTTTATAAAAAAAATCAATTTAATACATATAAATATATTCTAAATTTTAGTAATAACATATTATTAAAACTTGTAATTTGAGAAATTCAAAGTTGATTAATGTAATCTCCCTCACCATAATGTTTGTTCAAGTGGTTGGTTGCATGGACATTACATTAACTAATAATTTATAAATTATATATCTTTTGAGATGGAACACACAAATGTCTTGAAAGAAGTAATTTAACTAAACTGACAAATTCAATCTTTAATTTGAATAGCTAAATTCTCACGGCAAGTTGGTTGTCAACTTTGTTAATTGACTTGTCCTTAACTAATCATTTTACTATATCTTATAGAAGTGATAATAAACTTACAAAAATGATACATCCACAAAATTTCATATAAAAAAAAAAAAAACACAAAATCACTGAAAGACAAATATAATTATTTATCTTATAGTTAAATATTATTTATCTTTTAGTGATTTTATACTCATTTTTGTACTATTTTGTGTACATATCATTGCCCATATACTTATGGAAATTACCTATTTCCACTTGAAGTTTGATGAAAGTTCAATTAAATCTGATTGATTTTAAAATATATCAATTTTCACCTGAAGTTTCTAAAATATATCAATTTATAAAAATCAATGGTGGAATAATGATAATGTCTCTATAACTTCCGGTGGAAATTGATATACAACTAGTAGCTTGGAATGGATATTGATATATTATAAAATATTATTTGACTGGACTTTCGCCAAACTTTGAGTGAAAAAATGATAATTTGCCATATGTTTATGTTAAGATGAGGGTATTATAATATTTTCATAAGTAAACATTAGTCAACTATTTGATTTTATGGAAGTTGGAGGATGCATTGCGATTTTAATACATTAGAGATATATTATTAAAGTATCTCAAAGCATTTTAGGGTAGGTTAAAATTTACCCTTAAATATTCTTCTTTTCTATTCTTTTTTTTTTCCCCAAAAATTCGTCCAAAAATCATTATGGTTTTTCTAATTTAGTCCAAAAATAAATGATTCTTTTCATTTAATCCATCCATATATAAAAAGACATAAATATGTATAGTCAAATAATATAATCATAAGATTGCCATTAAAAAACCACAGGTTCAAAAAAAAATTGGCGTTTTTTTTCCAACTTTAAATTTAAAAATAAAATATCTCTCAAAATATAATTTTTTCAAGAAAAAAATTACATATTATCAATTTCAAATCATAAGCTCTAAAATAATTACCATAGTCGATATGTTTCGACTAAAAAAATGATAAAAATGATCCCTACATTTATAAGTTATTAATCATCTATTTTCAAACATTCATATCTCATTCATCCATATTAGGTCTAGTGTGTTAGCAAATTCTGTAATAAAACTAAGGTTAATTGAGTTGTAATTAGTCTTGAAGAACTAGGTTGATGAGACGACATTTGTTGAAGATATCAAGTCACATGTTCGTGTTAGGTTCAGACGTTCAGCGTTAGTGTAACGTTTTATATGCCTTTTGAACTAAATTGTCTAGAGACCACTTGTTCGAGTCACATTCATCATCACGTTCGAACTAAACAGACTAGAGGCTTTATATTCGAGTTGCGTTCAATATTGCGTTCGAACGGTTATGCAGATTAATTCACGTTCGCCACGCGTTCTTCATGCGTTTGAATGCTCATGTGTAATTGGGTCATTTTACATGCGTTTTTTAAGCCAGTTTTAGACAGAAAAGCCCTACCTATAAAACGGAACGCATAGCTTTTTTACCAGTGTTAGAAAAAATTTACCTACACCTATTTTGCCTTTTGTTTCCAACTTGTAGAAGAGCACTCACCATTGGAGACTCAATCTCATGTCTTATTCTTTATGAGGAATCTTCTTTGTTTCATTACCATCAATCTTCCAATTACAAACATTGCCAATACTCTAAACCTTTAGAGTTCTAAAATGGAGATTTGCGATCGGGGTTACGACGTGCTAGTTCAAAGATACAATTCACTAAGTCTTCATAGGTTCTGAAGAAGGTTTCTTGGTGCAGGCTCGAAGATTTTTTCGGGTAATTTCAGTAGTGGGAATAGAGTCAGCAAAGTTGTTGCTTAAGTTATTTTCACAATCTCTGTAAGTTTTCACATATAGTAGATTTGGGTGGTAACTATAATATCCCGAATTTTTTGGAGTAGTTCTACAATGTTTTCGAATTAAAGTTAAAGATTTGGAACGAGATGGTATTTGAAAATCAGAGTTTAAGTGATGGAAAATAGATCGAAATATTTTAAAGTGAAGTTTCATCGCGTTGGAAAATACGTGGTTTTGAGAACTAGTTACGCGATTTCTGATTAAATCGTTATAATCGTAAAAGTTTATTATTTCGGCTATAAAAATGGTAAATGAACTCTGATTGAGCTGCTTCTTGAACCAACAAACTCATTTTTCTGAGACGAATAATTTTCATGTAAATTTTCGTGAAAGCCCCAAGGCCCCTAGTAGCAATTTTACGGGGGTCAAAATATAATTTCTAAAATTTTTCTATAAATACCTTAAGGTTTCTTGTAATTATAGAAAATCAAAAGAAACCAAACTCATCCACACACTTATCGCTGTTTGAGCAAGAGAGAGATTGTGATCACGACAGCCGGCCATCAGTCCTCACCGGTCGTTGCACTAGTGAGGATAGAGACGATCGACAATCGTGAATCTACTGGTGGCTGGCGATGGCCCTGAAACCGTCGGCAATGGCGAGAAAGAGATGAGAAAAGAGTGAGCATGGATTTTCTGATCCCGGCTCATCGCTTCATTTCACTGCCCGAGCCACCTACCAAATCGAAGGTCTCAGAGAGTACTACAAGTTGGTGGTGATGGATTTTCTGTTCCATACATGGTTGAACGCAAAATGAGAGGAGAATGCGACGATGAACAATAGCATCAAATGAAAAATAGCTCCGATCAAAATTCTGTCGATTCCAACGCGTTCGTGGTATCGTTTGGAGTCTATATATGCCATCAAAATCTCGGTAAGACCACCCGATAAAAATCCTCAAATTTCTAGTTTTTCGTTTAATATTCAGATATATCCAGTAGTTTTGTAGAGTAGTGTAATGATATAAACTAAATTGTTTGAGCATAAGTATGTTGAATATGTGCATTTGGTAGAATCCGAGTTAAAACGGAACGAGTTGGATCGATCTGATAGAATATGAAAGTTTCCGATAAAAGTGAGTTTTGTTTTTGTATAATGGTGTGTTATGATTATGAGATATATATGATATTAATGATTGGATAAATCCAGTAGGTTTGAAGGGTTTGGGACCCTTTCATAGCGTTTACGGAAATATTTTCAGAAGATTTTCTAAAAACGTGTAAATCGAGAATTTAAATTAATTGATGACATGAGTTAGTTTATAATGATGTTTTAAGATTACTGAAACTGAAATCATTGAAATCAGACTTCTTGGGTTTTCCCGAAATTTATCGTAGTTAAGTTGAGAATACCATAAATCGTAATTCTGACGGCATTTCACCATTTATTTTGACAGATGTGACTTAGACCTGGAGTGCTTGCAAAGCTAGGTAAGTAACTCATGCAGTGAGTAATTGAATAATTGATTGGTGTTTTAACTATATATAGACACACACACACACACACACGATTAAAGTGTTTAGGATAAGATGGGAATAGATAAGAGATATTCTTGAAAGCAAAGTTCGAGGTTACGCATGGTTAGGATAATTGACCACCACATGTATGGAACTTTTTTATTGATATAATATGAAGTCATGCTCGAGATGCGGACCACCCAAGCGGCAGTTACCCTCGCAAGTGTCCGGGGATAAGCTTTAGAAGTTTAGGATTTTTGGATTAATATTTTATTTATCGTGCTGAGCACAATGTTTGTAAATATTAAGTAGATATTTTGATTTCTTATGATGTTATGGGCATAGTACTTGAGTGTTGATAGATGATATGGGCACAGAACCCTTAGATGATGATTTTGATGTGTTGATGCTGGACTGAGATCCAGGTTGTGATACATAATACTGGATTTTTTTTATAAATTTAAAGGCTTATGGAGATGGTCATGTCTCCTGCCGGTAGCATACTACCTTTGGCGGGGTGTTACAGTTGTGGTATCAGAGCGACGTTTTAGGTGTCAGTGACTGCAGCTAGATGGTATTCGATCATTTGAGTAACTTTCTATTACGTATAGACTATATTGGTCTCATATTTAAAACTTGATTTGATCTTAAGTATATGAAATGATGTGCAATGGTTTTGATTTGATATATGTGATTTGGATTATCTGTATATGTTTGTGTACTATGAATATATGTATGTGTATAGATATACTAAGTTAAAAGTATGTAGTTTATATAGGTATATGTATACGTAGGTAATGTGAATTCAATGTGTTCTGAGGTACAAATAATTTTATGATGTTGATAGTCTGAATTGTGAACTGATATTTTGAACCATGTTTTAAAAACTTGGTATTTGATTTTTGGCATAAAAGTGTTCTGAAAAAGAAATAAAAAAGGAAAGGAAAGAAGAAAGAAAGAAGTAAAGTATTCAGATGTTTTGATTTTGATTATAAAGGATAAAGAAATATTTTCGCCTCGACGTTTGATTCAAGTTTTCATGTTTTTAGATTTATCGATATGTTTTCGTCGAGGTGCTTGATAATATGTTTCCATCTCGGCGCTTGAAAATGATTTTGATGTTTTTAAACTGTAAAACCTTGTTTTCATCGAGACGCTCGAAAATCTATTTTCGTCACGGTGTTTGATGATTTTATATTTTTGACCCTCCATGGCGCTTGTATATATTTCGTTTCGGCTTGGCCGGGGCACTTGTTATGGGTTCCAGACCATCAGAAAATGGATGGCCCATGACCGGCGTAAACACACACGTATAACGCAAGCGCACGTATCGTTCAAGTAGTATAAAAATATCGATCCCACGATGACTTAATTCCTACTGTTGTTATTAATTGATGATACTATTTATTTACAAATATCTAATTAAAGGAGAAGTGAATTGATTGCTTGAAATGATTTGATTTGTAGAGTTACTAAATAAATAAATAAATAAAAAGACAAAAGAAAATACTAAGGAAAATAAAAAGACTCAAAGATCTAGGGTTGTTAATCTTTCTAATATCAATTAAAAGATGAAGTAGTTAAATCATAGTTGGATAAATTATTGAATTATTAATCTGGAACACTAAATTATGTAAAAGCCACTTTCGAATGATCATTTACAAATACCTAGTATAATCCAATTGAACCATATGTCTATGTCAATTAAATTACCTAGATTCATTAAGGTTAAGTTCCAATTAAGACTACCCGCTTGACAGGTATATGTCTATACTGTAAGGAAATCTATTAAAGGGTTATCTATCCTTAAGGAAGATCGTGGGTTGTTGAGACTAAGGTCTTAAACTTAAAATCCCTATGTCTAGTTCATTTTAAGTTTACCTAATCAATTTTATTAATGGCCCATTAATAAAAAGCATTAAGATTATGACTCAACAAATAACTCTTTAATTACCCAAACTATAATCTAACCCTTTTTAAATCCGGTGATATTAGATTAATCACAACCCTAGATATTTAACTTAGTTACTATACATAATTAAAACTGATAAAAACTTAAAAGATATAAAATGAAATGCTAAGGTAAAGGAAATAACTTCTACTATATACTATTTAGATATCTCCATAAAATAATAATATATAACTTGTGATATTTTAAACACCGTCCAGAATGGCGGTATCATGATTAAGTCAAATTCAAATATACCAGCCATAAGGCGGAACAGAAATATAAACTTAAACCAACCGTCCAGTGTGGCGGTATCCTCATTAAGTCAGGTTAACCAGATTAATTAAATAACCAACCGTCCGGAATGGCGGTATCCTTTATAATCTGATTTTAAATAGTTTATATAAATATTTTAAGGGAGATTAATCTAAAAAGCAAAAGTAAAAGAATTACCTTATTACCTCAGCATGGTGAGGTTACTCCCTCATGGTTGAATAGAATTACTACTACAGAGCGTAAATAAAACAGAATATATGAAGAAAATATGAAGAACTCTCTATTATATAAGTATTTACAGAGGATTTGGTACATTTGAAACTAAAAATTCGAAATCTATTTATATGCAAAAAAATATAATTTTTTATTATTATTTTCTGATTTTTTATTATTTAATTATTTAATTATTATTTTTTTTGGATCGCTGAATTTTCGACACGTGGCATGGTGTGCTAAAAAAGACGGCTCGTTGAATTTTTGACACGTGGCATGGTGGTGCAATTACCAAAATACCCTCGATGTCGGGACGCCTAAAATTACCAAAATACCCTTTTCGTCAAATTTCATAGTTTTGCTCCAAATCACCTCCAGAATATCTTGAAACTTATTTCGATGTCGGATGTCCAAAATTACCAAAATACCCTTTGTGTCGGGACGCCCAAAATTACCAAAATACCCTTTTGGCCAAATTTCACCAAATTTCACAGTTTTGCTCCAAATCACCTCCAGAATGTCCTGAAACTTTATTTATCTGCAAAATAACACAAAACACATCAAAATATTCACAAAACTCAAGAAACTATACAAAATATTAAGTTAAATGAGTGGGAAATAGTGATACATTTATCACTCATCACACCCTCAAACCTAACATTTTGCTAGTCCTCGAGCAAAATAAAATAACATAATAAAATTTTAACTAAGCCACTTTCGTAGGGATCACGATTGCATTTAGCATATGCAACAAGCCTTTAAACCCCTAGGTGTCCCTAGTGGACGAGTTGTAGTCTCGTGAGGTTTTACAGCAATGATACCCACAAACATTTTATAAAAGTAAAAAGATAGTGAAACTAATGCACACAAAAGCAAAAAGACAAGAGAAATAAAGAAGTTAGTGACTAATCATGTGAAACTTCTACTCCAAGTTATTAGTTTTTTGTTTCATTCTAAATTACTAAATAAGTAAATTCTCCGATTATTTTTACCATTCTTCATATACACAGCCAACAAAATATTAAACAACTCATTTTTGCCCACAACGGTCATAAGTGCAGTTGATAATAGAGTAATATTTTTGTCCTAAAGTTTTATTAGAATTCACATCTTTTTGTAGTAATGGAATAAATTTTCTGATTTTTCTGATTTTTCTTTGATTTTTTCTCTATTTTTTATTTATATACAATATCTTCCATCAATGTAGCGAGCTTTAGGTCGGTGACTCCCAAACCATTGGCTTTAGGGCATCAGGTGTTAAGACACCCCTAAGGACTTAATTACTCAGACTTCAGATATATATACATATATATAAATTTTTCATCATTTTTGATCCATGTAACGAGCTTTGGGCCAATGACTCCCAAACCAGTTGGTTTTAGGGCATTAGGTATTAAAATACCCTTACAGACTTAATAACTCGGATCTCAGATGTTTTTTTTTTTTTATTCCATTACTTTGTTTTGAGATGCTTCTCCAATTAAACTATAGCACTGAATATTACAATCTTTTCAATTTTATCCTATGTCCGTCTGTTACTATGCATGTTGATAATATCTGCCAACTAAGTATATGAAGATCCATTTTAGTCAGTTTTATGGAGAATTTACAGATTAAATAATTCAAAAGTGAATAAACAAATAAACTTGTTTTGAATTAGGTTTGAAATACGTCTCAGGAGTGAGAATTCCTTACACAGCTATTTCTTACCAATTTCATCTTTTTAGTCAACATAACAACCACATATTTCTACTAGTCATTAAAACTATAATTTACATGTGTTTTTTTAAAGGCTCTCGCTGACGAAGGTTTGTTCACAACTAGGACTCCACACTCAAGGGTTCAAGCGACCAAGTGAACGCATTTTTTATACCTTATGGTACGTGCCAACGAGTTTATGGTGGTGACTAACTGTCGAATGGACTTCCCGTTGTAGATTCCCCAGAGGGAAGGGGAGCGAGGCTCACTTAAATACCCAAGCCCTTTAGGCTCTTATCGCTTGTTGTCAGGAATAAACAACGAGTCCTCCAAACTAGTCTGTCATAACATGCTACAAGTGAATGACTATCTAAGTGCCTCCACAGCTTTTCCTTATAAAAAGGTAGTGAGGTGAAGGAAGACACCAAACCATCACCTAGCTTTAAATATGCCCTTTGTTTTTATAATTTTTTAATTTTTTTGTATTTTTCGAAAAATTTTGGACTAAAAATAAAAACACATACAAATAAGTACTATTTACTATTCTCTTTACCCCCAAACCTAAATGAGACATTGTCCCCAATGTCTTTAAATAGTAGAAAGAAGTTTTTAGAAGATAGTACCTGGTGGCTGAATTACTACAAGCAAATTATAACAAATTGCATGGGTTGCCCCTGCTAGCGCTAAAATTTTCGTCTTCAGCCAGACGTGACTGAAATCTATCTGTTAAGGCGGTTTCAGCGTCGTTTTGGATGTCTGATCAAAGACAATCCCGTGAGCGTTGCTTTTGAAGGTCTCTTCCAACGGTAAGGTGGTAAAAAGAATTTTGTCTCATTCAGTGCTTGTACCACCTTTTTAATCTTTGTTGCTCCAGTGATTCCTGAAAAGAAAGAAAGAAAATCAGGAGGTCTTGTATGATGGACTTGGAATGGAATTTCCTTCTGTCAAGTTTCTGAGTAATATCTCTAAATTGTACTCCCCAAAACAGTGATGTTTCGCCTGAATTCACTGTATCTTTAATTTTTTCTGACATTTGCTCCTCTATTTGCTCTGCTTCTTACTCCACCTTTTCTTCACAGATGTATTTGAAAATTTCCATATTCAGCTCTTCATCTGTCATCTGTGAAATACATGCTTCAAAATTGTCAACCTCTGATTTGATACTGCTCAGCCTCATCCTCTGTTATGATGTCATGATGAATCTCAGGATATGAAAGGTCTTCAGTATTATTTGAATTTGCTTCATGAGATATATGATTCAGGTTCTCTATTAATTGTCTAACTTGATCTGTCATTCTCTGTATATACGCTGCTTGACTTTGAATTTGTGCATCAAATTGAGCTTCTCGTTTCTTGAGCCAATCTTTTAGCATGTCATTCAACTGATCTTCCTCTGATGGATCTGGTTCTTGATGAATATCGTAGATAGATGGTGGATAAGATGGAAAATGTGATGATTCTACATACCTTGGTTGATTCCAATAATTCTGCCACTCGGAAAGGTATATACATTGATCGCTCGGGTGGTTACCATCACATATTATACATCTCCCCATTTCATTCTGATGAGCAAATGTAGTATTGCTTGATTCTGAATTCCAGTGTGATAATTGTTGTGTTGGACAACAGGCCTCAGAAAACTCGACTGTTGCTCCCGGATTTGGGGGTGTATCTTCTTCTAGTAAAGCTTGTAATTTTTCAAAATATTCCATTTTTTCAATTACCTGAAAACAAAAGAAAGAAATAAAAATGCAGATAAAAATAAAGAAAATTAGATACAAGTAAATTAGATAGCTTCAAAATTAATAACTCAAGAAAAATAAGTCCCCGGCAACGGCGCCAAAAAACTTGACCGGCGTAAACACACACGTATAACGCAAGCGCACGTATCGTTCAAGTAGTATAAAAATATCGATCCCACGAGGACTTAATTCCTACTGTTGTTATTAATTGATGATACTATTTATTTACAAATATCTAATTAAAAGAGAAGTGAATTGATTGCTTGAAATGATTTGATTTGTAGAGTTACTAAATAATAAATAAATAAAAAGACAAAAGAAAATACTAAGGAAAATAAAAAGACTCAAAGATCTAGGGTTGTAATCTTTCTAATATCAATTAAAAATGATAAGTAGTTAAATCATAGTGGGATAAATTATTGAATTATTAATCTGGAACACTAAATTATGTAAAAGCCACTTCGAATGATCATTTACAAATACCTAGTATAATCCAATTGAACCATAAGTCTATGTCAATTAAATTACCTAGATTCATTAAGGTTAAGTTCCAATTATGACTACCCCCGCCTGACAGGTATATGTCTATCTGTAAGGAAATCTATAAAGGGTTATCTATCCTTAAAGAAGATCGTGGGTTGTTGAGAACTAAGGTCTTAAACTTAAAATCCCTATGTCTAGTTCATTTTAAGTTTACCTAATCATTTTATTAATGGCCAATTAATAAAAAGCATTAAGATTATGACTCAACAAATAACTCTTTAATTACCCAAACTATAATCTAACCCTTTTTAAATCCGGTGATATTAGATTTATCACAACCCTAGATATTTAACTTAGTTACTATACATAATTAAAACTGATAAAAACTTAAAAGATATAAAATGAAATGCTAAGGTAAAAGGAAATAACTTCTACTATATACTATTTAGATATCTCATAAAATAATAATATATTAACTGTGATATTTTAAACCAACCGTCCAGAATGGCGGTATCATGATTAAGTCAAATTCAAATATACCAGCCATAAGGCGGAACAGAAATATAAACTTAAACCAACCGTCCAGTGTGGCGGTATCCTCATTAAGTCAGGTTAACCAGATTAAATTAATAACCAACCGTCCGGAATGGCGGTATCCTTTATTAATCTGATTTTAAATAGTTTATATATAATATTTTAAGGGAGATTAATCTAAAAAGCAAAAGTAAAAGAATTACCTTATTACCTCAGCATGGTGAGGTTACTCCCTCATGGTTGAATAGAATTACTACTACAAAGCGTAAATAAAACTGAAAATGAAGAAATATAAGAAGAAATCTCTATTATATAAGTATTTACAGAGGATTTGGTACATTTGAAACTAAAAATTCGAAATCTATTTATAGGCAAAAAAATAAATTTTATTATTATTTTCTGATTTTTTATTATTTAATATTAATTATTATTTTTTGGATCGCTGAATTTTCGACACGTGGCATGGTGTGCTAAAAAGACGGCTCGTTGAATTTTTGACACGTGGCATGGTGGTGCAATTACCAAAATACCCTCGGTGTCGGGACGCCCAAAATTACCAAAATACCCTTTTCGTCAAATTTCACAGTTTTGCTCCAAATCACCTCCAGAATATCTTGAAACTTTATTTCGATGTCGGGATGTCCAAAATTACCAAAATACCCTTTGTGTCGGGACGCCCAAAATTACCAAAATACCCTTTGGCCAAATTTCACCAAATTTCACAGTTTTGCTCCAATCACCTCCAGAATGTCCTGAAACTTTATTTATCTGCAAAATAACACAAAACACATCAAAATATTCACAAAACTCAAGAAACTATACAAAATATTAAGTTAAATGAGTGGGAAATAGTGATACATTTATCACTCACAACCCTCAAACCTAACATTTTGCTAGTCCTCGAGCAAAATAAAATAACATAATAAAATTTTAACTAAGCCACTTTCGTAGGATCACGATTGCATTTAGCATATGCAACAAGCCTTTAAACCCCTATGTGTCCCTAGTGGACGAGTTGTAGTCTCGTGAGGGTTTACAGCAATGATACCCACAAACATTTTATAAAAGTAAAAAGATAGTGAAACTAATGCACACAAAAGCAAAAAGACAAGAGAAATAAAGAAGTTAGTGACTAATCATGTGAAACTTCTACTCCAAGTTATTAGTTGTTTTGTTTCATTCTAAATTACTAAATAAGTAAATTCTCCGATTATTTTTACCATTCTTCATATACACAGCCAACAAAATATTAAACAACTCATTTTTGCCCACAACGGTCATAAGTGCAGTTGATAATAGAGTAATATTTTTGTCCTAAAGTTTTATTAGAATTCACATCTTTTTGTAGTAATGGAATAAATTTTCTGATTTTTCTGATTTTTTCTTTGATTTTTTCTCTATTTTTTATTTATATACAATATCTTCCATCTATGTAGCGAGCTTTAGGTCGGTGACTCCCAAACCAGTTGGCTTTAGGACATCAGGTGTTAAGACACCCCTAAGGACTTAATTACTCAGACTTCAGATATATATACATATATAGAAATTTTTCATCATTTTTGATCCATGTAACGAGCTTTGGGCCAATGACTCCCAAACCAGTTGGTTTTAGGGCATTAGGTATTAAAATACCCTTACAGACTTAATAACTCGGATCTCAGATGTTTTTTTTTTTTATTCCATTACTTTTTTTTGAGATGCTTCTCCAATTAAACTATAGCACTGAATATTACAATCTTTTCAATTTTATCCTATGTCCGTATGTTACTATGCATGTTGATAATATCTGCCAACTAAGTATATGAAGATCCATTTTAGTCAGTTTTATGGAGAATTTACAGATTAAATAATTCAAAAGTGAATAAACAAAAATTAACTTGTTTTGAATTAGGTTTGAAATACGTCTCAGGAGTGAGAATTCCTTACACAGCTATTTCTTACCAATTTCATCTTTTTAGTCAACATAACAACCACATATTTCTACTAGTCATAAAACTATAATTTACATGTGTTTTTTTTTTTTAAAGGCTCTCGCTGATGAAGGTTTGTTCACAACTAGGACTCCACACTCAAGGGTTCAAGCGACCAAGTGAACGCATTTTTTTATACCTTATGGTACGTGCCAACGAGTTTATGGTGTGTGACTAACTGTCGAATGGACTTCCCGTTGTAGATTCCCCAGAGGGAAGGTGGAGCGAGGCTCACTTAAATACCCAAGCCCTTTAGGCTCTTATCGCTTGTTGTCAGGAATAAACAACGAGTCCTCCAAACTAGTCTGTCATAACATGCTACAAGTGAATGATTATCTAAGTGCCTCCACAGCTTTTCCTTATAAAAAGGTAGTGAGTGAAGGAAGACACCAAACCATCACCTAGCTTTAAATATGCCCTTTGTTTTTATTAATTTTTTAATTTTTTTTGTATTTTTCGAAAAATTTTGGACTAAAAATAAAAACACAATACAAACAAGTACTATTTACTATTCTCTTTACCCCCAAACCTAAATGAGACATTGTCCCCAATGTCTTTAAATAGTAGAAGAAGAGTTTAGAAGATAGTACCTGGTTGGCTGAATTACTACAAGTAAATTATAACAAATTGCATGGGTTGCCTCCCTGCTAGCGCTAAAATTTTCGTCTTCAGCCAGACGTGACTGAAATCTATCTGTTAAGGCGGTTTCAGCGTCGTTTTGGATGTCTGATCAAAGACAATCCCGTGTGCGTTGCTTTGTCCCGGTTCACACCGGGTGGCGACTCCATGTTATTTCGTACTCCCAACTAGGCCGCGAGCCTAGAACAGCGTTGCCCAGGTTCTGTTGTCTACAAACATCCTTAAGTATCTTAGACGAACTAATGATTCTTTCTTAGTCTATGGAGATGGAGAACTTGAGGTGACTGGGTTCACCGATGCAAGTTTCCAAACCGATAAAGACGACTGTAAGTCGTAATCAGGGTACATATTTTATTTGAACAGCGGAGCAGTAAGCTGGAAATCTTCCAAGTAAGAGACTGTTGCTGATTCAATAACAGAAGCGGAATATATTGCTGCAGCTGAGGCAGTAAAAGAAGTAGTTTGGATCCGTAAATTCCTAATTGGATTAGGAGTAGTTCTGTTAACAACTGAGCCCGTATCTTTGTATTGTGACAATAATTGGGCTATAGCACAGGCTAGAGAACCGCGGTCTCACCAAGTATGTACTTCGATGTTTCCATCTGATTCATGAGATCATACATCGTGGTGATGTGAAGATCGAAAAGCTTTAGATGACAATATTGTAGATCCGCTGACGAAAGTTATTTCTCTGTAAACGTTTTAGGACATGTACATAGTTCAGGTGTTAGATACTTGAGTGATTGGCTATGAGCCAAGTTAGAGATTGTTGGACAATTATGACCAATAGCATCACTATTTGTAAAAGACATGGTGTTTTTGTACAAATTAACTATATGACAAATGAAATTGCTATTTTATCATTTTGTAATTGGATTACTTGGATATATAAATGATAAAAGTCCAGATGGTTAAATCAGATTAATAAGATATGAGACAATATTAATCCACGAACGTTTAATCATTAAATATCCCTAGTCGTAGTATTATCGAGACTAGACATCGATAATGTGGAATAGACTAGTATTACACTTTTGCGCGTTATGGAAGCTTAATGACATAGTTTTCATATATTTAAGTTTTGGATACTTATGCAAGTGTGATAAAAGGTTCTGTTAGCCGTTGGACCAACAACGACTTCACTCTGGATAGACCCCTCAGAATCCCATTGGTAGTATGACTATGTGTCTATGGGAATCCGAATCAGTGTAGGTGTATACGATCTTTAACTTGAGACTTGCATCGTTAATACTTGGTACAATCAATCTACTTTGGTTTTGGTCGTCTGGATCTTTAACAGGTTCTGTTTACGCCTCTGCTGGGTTTACTGAGAATCGCAGTGTATTAGGTGTGATGTCAAGATGTGAGTATCACTTCAGTCATATGGAGATGATGATCACGCAAGATACAGTACCAGTACTCTTAAATACTGTAGTTATCGGGATAATATGACTAGGTCATGATTATCCGATTACAGAGACTAGTTACGCGGGATCCGATATATGCTTCGTACGGGGCAGACACAATTCCAGCCTAGGCCTAACATGTGACATCTGATACTGGATCGTATTACGCAATAAATTATATACTACGCCTGATACAAATTATATATTCATCATTGAATATTTCTGGAGAATTGGGTAGGCACAGTGCTTTGCTAGAAGCCAACCATGTCTTGTAAATCGGTGAGAATATGGTATGGCGTACGCACATGTTCGGATAGTTTGATGACTGTATTTACTGCCAACATATCCATGAATCTCTTGGGTTGCTTCCTAAAGATTCACCAATGACATTTGACTCGAACAGAATTAATCTGGGATTAATTATGAGAGATTAAATTAATCTGGGATTATTTGCGACAAGAATTTATCTGGGATTAAATTCGTTTAAAAGAGAGAACGCGATTAATTTAGAATTAATTGATTAAATAATATATCAGATATAATAATTGAAATTAGATTTCAATGGGAAATTAAAATTGGATTTCAATTCGGGCGAACGAATTAATTTGGAATTAATTCGTAAGCGACTATCATAATAATTTTGCTAGGCATTATTATTTAATTAAATTGGATTTAATAATGTCACGATGGAAAATTCGTTTAATCGGATTAAATGAACCCGGTGTTAGTCTCCAAGACATGCCACAAGATCACTAAGCATGATTAAAGTGCGAATAATAAAAAATTTTGCGGAAAAAACTTACAATGATTTGGATGATTTCAAGACTTTTTCTTTGATTTAATGGAAGCTCCAAGTTTTCTTTGAGTGTTTCCAATACTTGGGTGAGTTTCCCTATCACCTTGATTCACTCATTTAAGTGTTAGCTTGAACAAATTTTGAAAGAAAATTTTGTCCTCCAAGAACAATGGTGTTCGGCAAGGGTGGGAGAGAAGAGGGAATAATGTTTTTCAATTTTGATTTCTAAAATCAATTACAAAAAACAAATCCAAAAGTTGCATTTTTATTTTCCAAAAAAAAAGTAAAGTGGGTTGGACAAGTAAGTTTTAAAAGCTTTCCACCACTTCCATCAATCAAGTGACTTGTTGATGTAAGTTGGTGGCCCCACTTTAAATTCCAAATTTAAGTCAGACAGTCCAACACTTAACTTCACTCGTTTTAAACGAATTTTCTGTTGTGACTTAATTAAATCCAATTTAATTAAATAATAATGCCTAACAAAATTATTACGGAAGTCGCTCGCGTATTAATTCCAAATTAATTCGTTCGCTTGAATTAAAATCCAATTTTAATTCTGCATTGAAATCTAATTTCAATTAATATATCTAATATATTATCTTAGCCCAATTAAATAAATTAATAGTAAAATCTAATTTAACTATTAAATTTACTTTACCGATTAATTCTAAATTAATCGCGTTCTCTCTTCTCGACGAATTTATTCCCAGAAAAATTCTCGACGTAATTAATCTCAGATTAATTCTTTCTCATTTAATTAATCTCAGATTATTTATTGCCGTAATTAATCCCAGATTAATTTTCTCTCTCATAATTAATCCCAGATTAATTTTCTGTTCGAGTCAAATCTCAACGGTGAATCTTCGGGAAGCGACCCAAGAGATCCCTGGATATATTGGCAGTAAATACGGTTATCGGACTATCCGAATACGTGTGTACCCAGTACCACGTCCTTACCGATTTACAAGACATGGTTGGCTTCTAGCAAAACACCGTGCCTACCCAATTCTCCAGAAATATTATGTAAACAAATATGTAATCTTTGTCAGGCATAGTATACGTACTATTGCGTCTTACAATCTAGTATCAAATGTCACATGCTAAGCCTGGGGCTGGTATTGTGTCTGCCCCGTACGAAGTATATATCGGATCACAAGCAACTAGTCTCTTTAATCGGATAATCATGACCTTGTCATATTATCCCGATAGCTACAGCATTTAAGAGAGTACCAGTTCTGTATCCCTTCGTGATCATCATCTCCATATGACTGAAGTGATACTTCCATCTTGACATCACACACTATACACTACGATTCTCAGTATACCCCGAAAAGGCGTACACTGAACCTGTTAAAGCCAATGACGACCAAAAGTAAAGTATACTGATTGTCGCAAGTATTAGCGATGCAAGTCTCAGGTTAAGACCAATTACACCTACCCTGATACGGATTCCCATAGACACATAGTCACACTACCAATAGGATTCCGATGGGTCTATCCAGAGCGAAGCTCTTTCCGTATGATCGGTAAACACAACCTCATATTACACTTGCATAAGTATCCAATACTTAAACATATGAGAAATATGCCGTTATGCTCCATAACACGCACAAGTGTAATACTAGTCTATTCCACATTATCGATGTCCTGTCTCGATAATACTATGACTATGGATATTTAATGATTAAACCTTAGTGAATTAATATTGTCTCATATCTTATTAATCCGGTATTAATCATATGGACTTCTATCATTTATATATCTCGGTAATCCAATTACAAATGATAAAAGAGCAGTTTCCTTTGTCACAAAGTTAATTTGTACAACAACACCATGTTCTGTATAAATAGTGATGCTATGGGTCATAATTGTCCAATAATATCCCACCTGGCCTATAGCCAATCACTCAAGTGTCATACACTTGAACTATGTACGGGTCGCTCAAACTTCTGCTGAGAAACAGCTTTCGTCAGCGGATTTGCAATGTTATCATCTGATGCGATTTATTTGATCATCACATCGCCACGATGTATGATCTCACGAATCAAATGAAATAGTCGAAGTACATACTTAGATCATTGATGAGACTGTGGTTCTTTAGCCTGCGCTGTATCCTAGCTCAGCTGCTAACAGAACTACTTCTAATCCAATTAGAAATTTTGTAGATCCAAAATGCTTCTTTTGCTACCTCAGCTGCAGCAATGTTCCGCTTTTGTTGTTTATTCGGCAACAGTATCTTTCTTGGAAGATTTCCAGCTCACTGATCCGTTATTCAAACTATAAACGTACCCTTATTGTGACTTACAGTCTTCTTTGTCAGTTTGGAAACTTACAGCGGTGAACCCAGTCACTTCAAGTTCTCATTCTCCATAAATTAAGAACGCATCCTTAGTTCGTCTAAGATACTCAAGGATGTTCTTCACATCAATCCAGTGACCATTGACCGGCGTAAACACACACGTATAACGCAAGCGCACGTATCGTTCAAGTAGTATAAAAATATCGATCCCACGAGGACTTAATTCCTACTGTTGTTATTAATTGTTGATACTATTTATTTACAGATATCTAATTATAGGGAGAAGGGAATTGATTGCTTGAAATGATTTGATTTGTAGAGTTGCTAAATAAATAAATAAATAAAAAGACAAAAGAAAATACTAAGGAAAATAAAAAGACTTAAAGATCTAGGGTTGTGAATCTTTCTTATATCAATTAAAAGATGAAGTAGTTAAATCATAGTTGGGTAAATTATTGAATTATTAATCTGGAACACTAAATTATGTAAAAGCCTCTTTCGAATGATCATTTACAAATACCTAGTTATAATCAAATTGAACCATATGTCTATGTCAATTAAATTACCTAGATTCATTAAGGTTAAGTTCCAATTATGACTACCCCCGCCCAACAGGTATATTCCTATCCTGTAAGGAAATCTATTAAAGGTTTATCTATCCTTAAAGAAGATCGTGGGTTGTTGAGTATAAGGTCTTTAAACTTAAAATCCCTATGTCTAGTTCATTTTAAGTTTATCTAAATCAATTTTATTAATGGCCAATTAATAAAAAGGCTTTAAGATTATGACTCAATAAATAACTCTTTTAAATTACTCAAACTATAATCTAACCCTTTTAAAACCGGTTATATTAGATTTTATCACAACCCTAGATATTTAATTTAGTTACAATACATAGCTAAAACTAATAAAAACTTAAAAGACATAAAATGAATTGCTGAAAAGTAATAAAAAGAAATGCTAAGGTAAAAGGAATTAACTTCTACTATTCACTATTTAGATATCTCCCAGGAAAATAATATATAATCTTGTGATATTTTAAACCAACCGTCCAGAATGGCGGTATCCTGATTAAGTCAAATTCAAATATACCAGCCATAAGGCGGAACAGAAATATAAACTTAAACCAACCGTCCAGTATGGCGGTATCCTCATTAAGTCAGGTTTAACCAGATTAAATTTAATAATCAACCGTCCGAAAATGGCGGTATCCTTTATTAATTCAGATTTTAAATAGTTTATATATTATTTTAAAGGGAGATTAATCTAAATAGCAAAAGTAAAAGTATTACCTTATTACCTCAGCATGGTGAGGTTACTCCCTCATGGAAGAATAGAATTACTACTACAAAGCGTAAATAAAACTGAATAAAAGAAGAAAATATGAAGAACTCTCAATTTATTTATAAGGATTTCAGAGGAAGAGGTACATTTGAAACTAAAAATTCGAAATCTATTTATAGGCAAAAAAAATCTAATTTTTTATTATTATTTTTCTGATTTTTATTATTTTATTATTTTATTATTATTTTTTTTTGGATCGCTGAATTTTCGACACGTGGCATGGTGTGCTAAAAAAGACGGCTCGTTGAATTTTTGACACCTGATTAATTTTATCACCTGATTAATTCAGTTTGAGCTATTTGTTTGTCATGTTATATGTTTGAGATTTGTTTATATTCAAAATATAAATACTGTTATTCACATCCAATGTGTTTATCTCAATATCATCTTTATAAACAAAACACTTAGTGTTCTAGAATATAAAGGTATACCCGCAATGGGTTAAACTTAGATATAGAGATAATGTTTCTAGTCAAACTAGGTACATTTTAACAGTTTCCTAATTTAGGTACATTCCCAAATGGTATTTCCAAAACTTAGGTTTCTACGGCCAAAATAGTGACTCTCGTCCCGTTTCTGACTCGCAGGTCAATCTCATTTGAAGCCAGTCTCCTACTTATCAGCAGATCCCGCACATCAGTATATATGTATGTACCATACCGGTATCAAAATCCAATTTTAAAACTAGTATTGGTCATGTTTATAACAAACATACCTGAAGTCGGAGCCTTGCCCGCCTTCACTTCCTTCGTGTCTGCATTGTCCACACGGCAGTCACGCTTCCAGTGACCCCGTTTGCCACAGTTTAGGCAGACATCTTGGGATATGACCTTTGTCTTCCCAGAAGACTGTGACGATTTCGCCTTTGCCCCCCCTTTTTTTTCACATCTCAAGAAGCCTTCGGCCAAGCCTTGACTCCGGGATGTCGAAGTAAGATGCGCCTTGCGCTTCTTGCCCATTTTTGCAAGCTCTGACTGTGTCTCCTTGAGCATTGCCATCAACTCTCCAAGAGTTTTGTCTTGCTATTAGTACTTCTAAGATCTAAGATTAGATCTACGAAGATCCTTTAATTTCGACATCATACTATAAGGATCCAATCCTTTGTTCTGATGATGAAATTAAGGAATCATTGCGGCAAGCATGACGGATTGAGCACTAAAGTAATCATCACCACGAGTCTTCCAAAAGTCATGTTCTACTATTTGCTCAACTCCGGGCTTAGGCCCGAGAGGTCGCTCTATCAAATAGAGTAACTTCTCGACTCCCAGGACTATCCTGAGATTTAATTCCCAATTTGGAAAATTACGCCGTCAAAGACATTTTCTCCTAGGATTATGTTCTTTGATGCTAATCTTTCCGTTTTCTTGATTCCAATAGTCCAACTATCCAATCAACGATTTCGAGTACAATCTAATATAATGATTACTATAGTCTAACTATATAATTAACTACAATTTGATTGGTTAAATTCAAATATATTGATTACTATAGTCTAATTATATAATCAACTATAAATGAAGTAATTTGAATACAGTCCAACTGTTCAATTAAAATAGCAATTAAATATTAGTCCAACTAATATATTTATATTTAAATAATGACTAAAAATGAAATGAGCGCGTATTGGCAAGTATCTAAACGAAATTGAAAATTTAATGCTTGCCTCCCACTAATTTTCGGCGAGCCTCTAACCCTCTGTGGAGTACTCGGGAAACCTAGTTTCCTAGTGGGCTAGGATCCCGTTAAATAACACACAATCTTGACTTTGGCCAACAAATTGTATGATACTTAACTAGGTAGATCTCTAAGATCAATTGGATCTCATCCAATTCCTAGATCCAGTAGGTAGACTTCCAAGTCCGAAACATATATCCAATATATGTAAATATATCCAATATATTTCCTAACCTTTTTTCCTCTAAATCAACTAAGCCTTGGCTTTGGCTCAACAAGCTTAATGATTCTAGTTAAGCGCGACCCATTGACAGTGGGAAAGCTTCGTAATCGAGGCCGATGAACAAGAAGTGACCTTGACTTTGGCCAAAAAATCACAACTTGCCCAAGGCGTACGATATGGAACAAAGCCTTCATGATTCAAACACATCCGCGATGGACAAAGGTCTTAACTTTGGCCAACAAATCAATGACAATCTTGGATCTTGAGAGAGAATCACTGAATGGAAGGAAAAACGCTTAATATGAAATGAGGGTTTTTTTTTGCGTAAATTGGCAACCAATTTATTATCTTTAATTAGGTCTCATCATACACCCTTAAACATGCATTCTAAAAAACATAATAAGGCGCGTAATAAAATTAATAATGATATGCGGATGGATATACAACAAACTTGTTCCTAGAACAAATCTCTCCATTGCCTCTCTCCCGCTAGCACTATTCATACTTCTACCCAATTACATAATACTTCTAAAGAAACCTCACTTGTATTGAGGGGAATTGGTGAGAAGAGAAATACAATGAGAAAAGAAGTAATAGGCTGGACACGCAGGTCCAATTCAATAAATTCTAAATTTATTACAACAATTTCCAAAATTGCCCTCACCCTTCTAATATCCATCCGATATACATTATTCATACATACATCCAAGTATTCACACATAGCATGCTATCAATCAATCTAATCCAATTAATTAATCTTTAATTAATGACCATCCAATGATCAAACAATGATTTGATTCGCGCGAGTCCAACTCGTTTAAGAATAAATACTCAAAGTACGTATTCTTGAATTATATCGAACTATAATTTTAAATCCAATTTAAATTATATTCAATACTAATTCACATTTAATTCCAAATTAAATTATTTCACTTTTAATTGCCCATTTTAGACTTGGATTCCAAATCCAATCTTTATGGGTCTCAAAGGCCCAATTAGTATCCGTACCTATTCAATTAAAGTCCAATGGGCTTTTAATTAATTCTTTAGGCATGGGCTTTGGTAATTATGGGTCAAACCCAAGATGCCAAGGCCCAGTTAGGAATCACCTTATGCCAAAAATCAATTTAGGCCCAATTAAATTATTTAAGGCCCAATTGTCATATTTGGACTTTATGGAAATGGTTTTAGGCCCAATTGGATCCAACCAATTATCCTAAACCAAACTTGGCCCAACCAAGCCCATTAAGCCCAATTACAACAAATTAAATTAATTCATTATTCCAAATTACAAATTAATTCAATTCAAGTGTAATTATCATAATTAATTAATTAATCTAATGCTTCCAAAACTAATTAATTCAATTAATCATGCTCTACATTTCTAATTCATGTCCAACACAAATTGAAGCAAAATCAATCTAATAACATGCATTATGGCTCACGGCAATTGGCAATAAAAACATTCAATTTGATTTCAATCCAATTTAAATCAACATTCATTATTTCTATCATGCCATTTAACACATCCAATTGTTAAAATTCAAAAATCACCATGATACTTCTAGGGTTCATAATTCGACCAAAGGGTAAATTTGAGGAAAATTAATCCTATCAAATTTTCACAAAATTGAAGATGCACAAATCCAATTCAACATCATTCAAACACAACCCAATAACCAACTTAGGAAAATCAAGTTCTAAACACAAAAATCCCCAATTAAAGTCATGAACCCTACAATTCCACATCAAACCTAGGATGACTTTGATACCATTGTTAGTCTCCAAGACATGCCACAAGATCACTAAGCATGATTAAAATGCGAATAATCAAAAAGTTTGCGGAAAAAACTTACAATGATTTGGATGATTTCAAGACTTTTTCTTTGATTTAATGGAAGCTCCAAGCTTTCTTTGAGTGTTTCCAACACTTGGGTGAGTTTCCCTATCACCTTGATTCAATCCCTTAAGTGCTAGCTTGAACAAATTTTGAAAGAAAATTTTGTCCTCCAAGAAAAGGGGTGTTCGGCAATGGTGAGAGAGAAGAGGGAATAGTGTTTTTCAAATTTGATTTCTAAAATCAATTACAAAAAACAAATCCAAAAGTTGCATTTATATTTTCCAAAAAAAGTCAAGCGTGTTGGACAAGTAAGCTTTAAAAGCTTCCAACCACTTCCATCAATCAAGTGACTTGTTGATGTAAGTTGGTGGGCCCCAGTTTAAATTCCAAATTTAAGTCGGACAATCCAACACGCAACTTCACTCGGGCCCGGGTTCGTTTAATTCCGAATTAAATGAATTTTCCATTGCGACTTAATTAAATCCAATTTAATTAAATAATAATGCCTAGAAAAATTATTACGGAAGTCGTTCGCGAATTAATTCCAAATTAATTCATTCGCTTGAATTAAAATCCAATTTTAATTCTACGTTGAAATCTAATTTCATTTAATATATCTAATATATTATTTTATCCCAATTAAATACATTAAATAGTAAAATCTAATTTAACTATTAAATTTACTTTACCGATTAATTCTAAATTAATCGCGTTCTCTCTTCTCGACGAATTTATTCCCAGATAAATTCTCGACGCAATTAATCCCAGATTAATTCTTTCTCATTTAATTAATCCCAGATTAATTTATTACCGTAATTAATCCCAGATTAATTTTCTCTCTCATAATTAATCGCATATTAATTTTTTGTTCGAGTCAAATCTCAATGGTGAATCTTCAGGAAGAGACCTAAGAGATCCTGGATATATTGGTAGTAAATACGGTTATCGGACTATCCGAATACGTGCGTACCCAGTTCCACGTCCTTACCGATTTACAAGACATGGTTGGCTTCTAGCAAATCACTGTGCCTACCCAATTCTCCATAAATATTCAGTAAACGAATATGTAATCTTTGTCAGGCGTAGTATACGTAGTATTGTGTATTAGGATCTAGTATCAAATGTCACATGCTAGGCCTGAGGCTGGAATTGTGTCTGCCCCGTACGAAGCATATATTGGATCACAAGCAACTAGTCTCTTTAATCAGATAATCATGACCTTGTCATATTATCCCGATAGCTGCAGAATTTAAGAGAGTACCAGTTCTGTATCCCTGCGTGATCATCATCTCCATATGACTGAAGTGATACTTCCATCTTAACATCACACCCAATACACTACGATTCTCAGTATACCCAGAAGAGGCGTACACAGAACTTATTAAAGCCCCGGACGACCAAAACCATAGTATACTGATTGTCGCAAGTATTAGCGATGCAAGTCTCAGGTTAAGACCAAATACACCTACCATGATACGGATTCCTATAGACACATAGTCACACACTACCAATGGGATTCTGAGGGGTCTATCCAGAGCGAAGATGTTTTTGTTGGAGTTTCTACGGCCCCAATGATCGATTATAAAGCATAAAAACATGTGCGAATAAATCGAGGGAGTTGCGGAATACTCACATCGATCGGTTGAGCGATGCGCGAGGAAACAAAAATTAATTTCTGCTCACTAGACTGCTCACGGCAGTGGCTGTTTTTGGCCTCCATGGATTCGGCTTTGGGTGAGCTCAATCAAGCTCCAAACTTCGTCAAACGATTCCAAGCTCATGGGTGGACTTCCTTATCACCTTCGCATATCTCTCGGAGTGCTAGCTCTCTTGATTTTTGCCACAAAAATCAAACACTTTGCTTCCTTATCTCCTCCTTGGCTCTCGGCAGTTCACTGCCAAACCGGAAGAAAGATGGCCCTTATGGACGTGAGAGAGAGATGAAGAATTGAGAGAGAGAAGAGTTATTTGTGTATTAGGTTATTGTCTTTTAAAATTGGTAATTGATTTTTATCAAAATCATATGCACTTTTTGCTTTCAAAAGTCAAACTAATGAAATCCAACAACCTTGAGTGTTCCACAATCATACACCAACCAAACAACTCAATCAATCACATCAATCAATCAAGTGTCACATCACTCAAAGTGACATGTGATTTGACGCTTGATGCGACTAGCGATTTGACGCTTGATTTGACTTGCGTGTCGCACTCGAATTCGAAATGCGAATGCGCTCGCAAACAATAATAAAAGTGCGAGTCATACGTCATCAGTGAATCTTCGGGAAGCGACCCATGAGATCCCCGGATATGTTGGCAGTAAATTCGGTCGTCGGACTATCCGAACACGTAAGTACCTCGTACTACGTTTATATCGATTTACAAGACAAGGTTGGCCTCTAGCAAAGCGCCATGCCTACCCAATTCTCCAGAAACATCCTTACAGGAATAAGGATCTATATCAGGCGTAGTATACGTAGTATTACGTATTTCTATCCAGTATCTGATGATCACATGCAAGGCCTGAGGCTGGTACAGTGTCTGCCCCGTACAAAGCATATATCGGATTACGAGCAACTAGTCTCTTTATTATCAGATAATCATGACCAAGTCATATTATCCCGATGATTGCAACCTTTTTAGAGAACCAGTTCTGTATCCCTACGCGATCATCAACTCCATATGACTGGAGTGACACTTCCGTCTCGACATCACACCCAACACACTACGATTCTCAATATACCCAGCAGAGGCGTACACAAAACCAGTTAAATCCCTGGACGACCACAACCAAAGTATATTGATTGTCGCAAGTATTAGCGATGCAAGTCTCAGGTTAAGACCAAATACACCTACCCTGATTTCGGACTTCCATAGACACATAGTCATACTACCAATGGAATTCCGAGGGGGTCTATCCAGAGCGAAGCTGTTTCCCGTACCATCGGTAAACACAACCTCCTATTACACTTGCATGAGTATCCTATACCCAAATATACGAGAACTATGCCGTTATACCCTCACAACGCGCACAAGTGTAATACTAGTCTTTTACGCATTATCGATGTCCAATCTCGATAATACTCTGACTAGGGATATTTAATGATTTATCCTTCATGGACTGATACTGTCTCATATCATTCTCAATCCAGGAACAAATCACAGGGACCTCCTATCATTTATACATCATGGTGATCTAATCACAAATGATAAGAGAGCAATCTCCTTTGTCACACAGTTAATTTGTACAACAACACCATGATCTGTACAAATAGTGACGCTATGGGTCATAATTGTCCAACAATCTCCCACTTGGCCTATAGCCAGTCACTCGAGTGTCTTACACCCGAACTATGTACGGTTGGCTCAAACTGTTGAGAAAAGGCTTTCGTCAGTGGATTTGCATGATTATCATCTGATACGATTTATTCGATCATCACATCGCCATGATGTATGATCCGAACGAATCAGATGAATATCAAAATATGTATCTGGATTGTTGATGATACCATTAATTCTTTAGCATGCGCTGATGCCTAGCTCAGCTGCTAACAGAACTATATCTAATCTAATTAGATTTATTATCGACCCAAATGGCTTCTATTGCCGCCTCAGCTGCAACAATAACCCGCATTTGTTGTTTATTCGGTAACAGTTTCTTGCTTGGAAGATTTTCAGCTCACTGTTCCGTTATTCAAACTGTACAATACCGTTTCTATCGGTTAGGAAACTTGTAGCAGTGATCCCAGTCACTTCAAGTTATCATTCTCCATAGTTTAAGACATCATTCTTAGTTCTCTAAGAAACTAAGGATGTTCTTAATTTCAATCCAGTGACTATCACTTGGATTGGCTTGTTTGTGAATCCATATGCTCAAAGCGTATGAGACACCAGGTCACGTACATTTTTCAATGTATGAATTCTCGGAGAGTTTTCTCGAAAGCCAAGCTTTCACCGATTGTTATTATGGGAATATCATTTCCAAGAAATGATTTATCATTATTTATAGGACAACATTGTCAGTGCGCTCCCACTAACCTCCTTATATACACAAGAATCATTTTCGTTTTGAATTAAATAATAAACTATTATGATTACATCAAAACGATAATTCCAAGAACCTAATGCTTGCTTCAATCCAAACATGGATCTAATAACCTGCAAATCTTGTTTGCTAGTTTTGGTACGACAAAACCGACAGGATGTTGTAAAACATACTCCAAATGGTTTCTTTTCAGGAAAGTGATTTTCCCGTTAAGCTGACATATTTCATAAATGAAACATGAAGCATTAGCAAGCATTATTCAAATGGATATACCGTGGCAACAGGTAAAAGGTTGAATCGTAATCAACACAATGTTGATAACGATACCTTTCTGCTACAAGCTTAGCTTAGTACGTTGGTATGTTGCCTTCCATGTATGTCTTCCTTGAAGACTTATATAGTACCAATAGGCACAATGCCTTGCGGTATATCAACTAGTATCTAAACACAATTGATATACATGGATCCATTTCGGATTTATGACACTTTGTCATAATAGGGAGTCGATACCTTGTATCACTTCCTCATACATAGTCAGTTGGTATACCTCAATAAGATTGACATCTTTATGAGGTGAGATCAGAAACCCATACCCAGGTTGTTTTCTGACTCTCTCCTGTTGGGGTTGGTGCTCAGAGCGCCAATTCCCGGTTGTATTTCTTTTGAATACTTTTGTAAAACATTATTATTATGAATAATATATGCAGTTTCTATAATATAATGTATCTTTTTATATGGTAAAGACGTAATGACCTTAGAATGATTAGTCATGGTACTGTTGCAAAAACGTCGCAACTGACATTGAGTAGTATCATGACGTTGTCATTCTCAGACAGTTCCTGGTCAAGGTTTACACTACTTGGTCAGTAAAGTAAACCCGTTTAGACCGGTACATGTCGTATACTGGAATATATGATTCCAATGGTTTCTCAATGAACCATTAGTCTTGGAGACTAGTATAGACGTGTGGGTGTTTATAGCGAATAAACACTGAACGACTCACCGAATATTCTTAATGGATGGTACACCAACGTCAATAAGAATCTTCTCGGGTTGAGTAGCACTTGTGATTCTTAGACTTGAGATGCCATTGTTGGCACATGAGACATCTTCTACACTAAGATGGCAGTCACGTCACCGATCTATTTAGATCAGACCTCCGCCTATTCGTTGGGTGTAGATAGATCCTCAGGGTGTCCTATGTGTATCAAGATAGGATCCGTCAGTTCTGTGTACCAGAGCATAGGTAGTCCATATGATTAGCAATCAGATAAAACCATGGGCCTGTGGTAAAGTTTAGAAGCTAGTTCTAAACATTCTTTTAGAGATTGCTAATAGAATAGTTGACTGGATAATCCCCATAGAGATTTGACGTTTACATCTATATCTCTGGGATTTATCCGGATACCTGTGACAGAGGAATTATACATTTGCCATGACCTCGACCTATATGATTCAGCGAGATTATCTGTGATCGTCATAATTTACGGGTGGATAAATTATGGACACGAAATTGGATTTTGTGACGGATATACCTGAATCTAGAGAGTCTCAATAATGAAATATACTCGTAGAGCACTAGATCAACACTTATAAATAATGTTGATTATTTATAAATTCGTTTAAAGTTTAAACGCAAAATACATGCTTAGGGACCCGATAGTCATTTCCTTAATTATTGTGTATTTACATTTAATACTTGATTAATTTAAATACACATTAATTAATAGTCAAATTGAGATATTTGACTAATATCATAAATGTATATATGTATTTAATATTTAATGTAAATATAATACATATATTTAATATATTTGTATTTAATTGTTAAATGATTAAATTAATTAAAATATAAATATCTTAAGATTTGGATATTTGTTTTTAAGGCTTAGTTGCCTTTGTTGACTTAATTAAAATATCTTTAAAGTATTTTAGATATTTTATCAAGTTGATTAAATTGAAACCAAATGAAATTGAAATTACAATTATTGTATATGCTTGTTGTATTTTCGGCCAAGGCATGTTTTTGCACAAGTATATATTGTTTTGTTTCATTAGGGTTTCATTAACCAAATTCACTTTACAAACTCCATTAAAAAGAAACAAAGGAAGCTTGAGAGGAAGAAAGGCAAAAATAAAGAAAAGCTTGGATTTTAGTGAGTTTTCTTAACTTACTATTAGAAAGGAAAATGTTCCTTATGTTTTAGGCTACATCTTGTGATGTTCTTATGTTATTATTTTCTTTATTCTTTTTGTTTTTGATGAATGGAAGTTTGGTAAAAGTGTAAAGCATGTATGAACTTGGAAGTTTATTACTAGTGTAGTAATAAGCATTCTTTTAAGGTTTTGGAAACTTTGTTGCTAATCTAGAGTTGTTGACCCACTCTTAAATGACCTATATTTGATCTTGAGTTGTTTTATTATGTTGAGACTTTGGTTGGATGGAAGAAAGATGATTAAAGTAATTGATTTAACCAATTTGGTCTAATTTGTCCAATTTGAAGAAATTGAAAGATTAGGGTTTAAGACCACTTCCAAATTTGGGGATTTTCATTTATGTTGTGTATAAGGATGTGTATATGATGCATATAAAGTTTCATGTTGAATGGATTTCATTTGGATGTGTCTTGAAGCATAGAAGTGCAAAATGCACAATTTGGAAAATTGTGAGGCTCACGGCCAAGAAGTTAAATTTGGGGATTTTTGTTGCTTTTGGTGTTTTGATGTTTTGAACATGCTAAGTTCATCTTAGAAATGATTTAGAATCATTCAAAATTGATTTGATTAATTTCGGACTAAAATGAACAAAATTCCAAGTGTAAGGGCAATTCGGTAAATTCACTTAAATATGATTTATTGAATTTTATTTCATAATTTGATTATTGGATATTTAAATAAATATGTTTATTTAATTAATCCGAGAAAAAGTTTTGAAATCGGAAAATTTGATTTTTCCACCGCTTCTGATGCGTTACCGGATTTAGCCCCTAAAAACCCCTACATCTCCGACATACGTGGTTCTTGTGTATTCGAAGATTACTGGTATAGTTTCATCCTTGATGAACTATTTGTGTTCCATTAGGAATCGGTGCCTTGAATAGCATTACTCCGATTTTCATCGAGTTTTACTATCCTCCCACTTACCACTGCATATCGGTATTCCTCTTAGGAAAACCGCATGGCGAGCAACAATTAAATTGTTCTCTTGTGAGATGTATAAGTACAATACTTTGGTATCCCTAGGATAACCTACAATTGGCACTTATCCAATTTGGGTTTTAGTTTGGTATCAACCAAACATATGCCTAGCATACCCAAATTTACAGGAATGAGAAACCCGGTTTCTTTCCTGTTCATATCTAATATGAAATTTGTCTAACAGATTTTAATGGAACCTTATTCTAAATAAGTTCTGCACTACTTATGCTTATCCGTTGAAGGAAATGGTAGCTCAAAGCGACTCATGAATAACCTTATCATGTCTAACAAAATTCGGTTTATCACTGTTCGGACACACCGTCAAAAAGACGTGTTCCAGGAGGAGTCCTCTTTGAAAGAATACTATACTCTTTCAAGTATATTAGAAACTTATTGCTTAAGTATTTTCCATTACGGTCTAACCGTGACGGTCTAATACTATAGCCGATTTGTTTGTCTATTTCGTGTCGAAACTTTAAAAGTTTCTGATTTGTGTTCTTCAAAAGAAACACATAACCATAACGCGATGCCACATCCGTAAAGGTCACGAAATATTCATATCCACCTCTAGCATAGCTAGACATGGGCCCACTTGCTTCACTATGAACTAGGGCTAACAGATCGGTGGCATTTACACTTTTACCAAGTAAAGGTGTTTTAGGCACATTGCCTAATAAACTAGATTCGTTGACTTTATTTGAATGGAATCAAATCAGTCCGAGTACCCACTCTTCAAAAGTGTGGATATACGATTCTTGTTTGATTGTGTCCCAGTTTACAATGCCACAAATAAATTTCTTCTGATCAAATCAGTTTGAGCTATTTGTTTGTCATGTTGTATGTTTGAGATTTTATTTATATTTAAAATATAAATGCTGTTATTCACATTTAATGTGTATATCTCAATATCATCTTTATAAAATAAAACACTTTAGTGTTCTAGAATATAAAGGTTCACCCGCAGCGGGTTATACACTGATATAGAGATAATGTCTCTAGTCAAACTAGTTACATTATAACAGTTTCCAAATTTAGATACACACCCGAAGGTAGTACCTAAATTTAGGTATCTACGGTTAAAACAACGACTTTCGTCCCGTTTCCGATCCGCAGATTAATCTCAATCTGAAGTCATTATCTTGCTCATAGCAGATTCTGAACATTAGTATATATTTATGCATCACACTTAGTATTTAAAATCCAATTTTAATACTAGTTGTGAACATAATGTTGACAAACATATTTGAAGTCAGAGCCTTGCTCGTCTTCAATTCCTTCATGTCTGCTTTGTCCAAATGGCAGTCACGCTTCCGCGATCCCATTTGCCACAATTTAGGCAGACATTTTGGGATATGTCCTTTATCTTCCCAGAAGATTATAATGATTTTGCCTTTGCCATTTTCCACATTCCAGAAGCCTTTGGCCTAGCCTTGACCTTCTAGAATATCGAAGTAAGATGCGTCTGGCGCTATTTGCCTAATTGCAAACTTTGACTTTGTCTCCTTGAGAATAGTCATTAACTCTCCAAGAGTTAAGTATTGCAATTTAGTACTTCTTAGATCTAAAGATAGATCTTTGAAGATCCTTCAATTTCATTATCATACTTTAAGGATCTAATCCTTAGTTCTGATTAAGAAATTAAGGAGTCTACTGCTACAAGCTTAATGGATTAAGCACTAAACTTATCATCACATAAATCTTCCAAAGATTTTGTTCTACTATTTTCTTAACTCCGGGCTTAGGCCTAATATGTTATTTTATCAAATAAAGTAACTTATTATTATCCAGGACCATCCTGAAATTTTATTCCCAATTTGAAAATTAAACCATTTAAATACATTTTCCTTAGGATTATGTTTTATATGCTAATCTTTCAATTTTATCTTGATTCTAATAGTCCAACTATTTAATCAACGATTTTGGTACTATTCATTATAATGATTATTATAGTCCAACTATTTAATCAACTATAATTTAATTGTTTGAATATAGTCCAACTATTTATTAAAAAAAACATTTAAATATTAGTCCAACTAACATTTAATTTATTTGACGAATGATATTTGATTGAGCGCGTATGGCAAGTAATTAAACAAATATTGCAAATTCAATTCTTGCCTCCCACTATTTTTCGGCGAGCCTCTAACCCTCTTCGAGTACTCGGGAAACTGTGTTTCCTAGCGGGCTATGATCCCTTTAAATATCACACAATCTTGACTTTGGCCAACAAATTGTATGATAATTAACTAGGTAGATCTCTAAGATCAATTTGATCCAATCCAATTCCTAGATCCAGTAGGGGGACATCCAAGTCCGAAACATATATTACCTAATTTTTTTCTTCTGAATCAACTAAGCTTTGGCTTTGGCACAACAAACTTAGTGATCCTAGTTAAGCGCGACCCATTGACCATGGAAAGCTTCGTAATCAATGTCGATGGATAAGAAGTGGTCTTGAATTTGGCCAACAAACCACAACTTGGACAAGACAACGATATGTAACAAAGCCTTCGTGATTCAAACACATCCTCGACGGACAAAGGCCTTGACTTTGGCCAACAAGCCAATGCCAGTCTTAGATCTTGAGTAAGAATCACTCAATGGAAGGAAAAACGCTTAATATTTTGTGAGGGTTTTTCGCGTGCAAATTGGCAACCAATTTATTATCTTTGTTAAGGTTTCATCATCATACACCCTTAAACATGCATTTTTAACACATAATAAAGCACATATGAATAAATAATAATGATATGCGGATGTATACTTTACACAATGATCCTAGATCAAATCTCTCCATTTCTCTCTCCCGCTAGCACAAGTATTTACTTCTACCCGTTACACTACACTTCTAAAGAAAACTCATTTACATTGAAGGGAATAGGTGAGAAGAGAATACAAAGAATAAGAAGGTAATAAGGCTGGACACGCAGCTCCAATTAATAAATTCCAAATTTATTACAACAATTTCTAAAATTGCCCCACCCATCTAATATCCATCTGATATACATTATTCATGCATCGCAACCATGTATTCACACAAGCATGTTATCAATCAATCTAATTAAATTAATTAATCTGATAATTAGTGATCATCCAATGTTCAAACAACGATTTGATTTTGCTCGAGTCAAACTCATTTTTCGAATAAGTACTCAAAGTACAATTCTCGAACTAAATTAAACTACAAAATTAAATCCAATTCAATTGTATTTAATACTAATTCACTATTTAATTCCAAATTAAATACTACACTTTATTAATGAACTTTTACGACTTAAATTCCAAATTTAATCGCAACGGGTCTCAAAGCCCGATTAACGTCCAACGTTAATTTAATTAAAGTCCAATGGGCTTTTAATTAATTTCTTAAGGCGTGGACTTTTGGTCAACTCGGGTCGAACCCAATAACCAAAGTCCAATCCGGAGTTACCCCATAAGCCTAAAAATCAATTTTGGCCCATTAGACCCAATTGAACTTTAAAGGTCCATTAGTCGCATTTGGGCTTTATGGAAGCAGTTTTGGGCCCATTGGATCCAACCAATTTTGCCTAAACCCAACTTAGTACAACCAAGCCCAATAAGCCCATTTACAACTTTAAAAGTCCAATTTCCAAAATTAGGCCCAATATAATTAAATTACAAATTCCAAATTCCCAATTTAATTACCAAAGTGTATAGCATTATTAATCACCCAAATCAATATTTCCAAAACATCAAATTAGCCTAATTAATCATACTTATCATCATTAAATCATGTCTAACACAATTTAACAAAAATCAAACCCATTCATGCTTCACTTGTCTCGGCTTTTGTAGGGAATTTTAAATCGATTTCGATTTCAATCCAATTGAATCCACAATCAATATTAAATCAACATTCCCGAATGATTTTAAGTCATCCAATGAATCAAAATCAAAAAATCACCAAGATCACATTTAGGGCACCATTCGGTCATGCCAAAATTTTGGGGAAAAAATGTTCTAAACACAATTTCATCAAATTGATCAAATCAATCCTCAATTAAACATGTATTAAGCATACTAATTCATCCAATTTCATTAAAACATGCTCAAATACAATTTACCCAAATTTTAAGCCCTAATCAATTTCATGCTTTTCAATCGCTCTGATACCATTGTTGGAGTTTCTACGGCCCCAAGGATCGATTATAAAGCATAAAAACATGTGTGAATACATCAAGGGAGTTGTGGAATACTCACATCGATCGGTTGAGCGACGCGCGAGGCAACAAAAATTAATTTTTGCTCACTGGACTGCTCACGGCAGTGGCTGTTTTTGGCCTCCATGGATTCGGCTTTGGGTGAGCTCCATCAAGCTCCAAGCTTCGTCAAACGATTCCAAGCTCATGGGTGGACTTCCCTATCACCTTCGCATGTCTCTCGGAGTGCTAGCTCTCTTGATTTTTGCCATAAAAATCAAACACTTTGCTTCCCTATCTCCTCATTGGCTCTCGGCAGTTCACTGTCAAACTAGAAGAAAGATGGCCCTTATGGGCGTGAGAGAGAGATGAAGAATTGAGAGAGAGAAGAGTTATTTGTGTATTAGGTTATTGTCTTTTAAAATTGGTAATTGATTTTTATCAAAATCATATATACTTTTTGCTTTCAAAAGTCAAACTAATGAAATCCAACAACCTTGAGTGTTCCACACTCATACACCAACCAAACAACTCAATCAATCACATCAATCAATCAATCAAGTGTCACATCACTCAAAGTGACATGTGATTTGACGCTTGATGCGACTAGCGATTTGACGCTTGATTTGACTTGCGTGCCGCACTTGAATTCAAAATACGAATGCGCTCGCAAACAATCCCGGTCTCGGGTTCACTAATTCCAAATTAACGAATTTTCCGTTGCGATGCAATTAAATGATTACGCCTAGCGTAGTCACTATTCACGTCGCTAACGAATTAATTCTAAATTAATTCGTTCGCCCGAATTAAAATCTAATTTTAATTCCGCGTCGAAATCTAATTTCGTTTAATATATCGAATATATTAATTAATCGATTAATTCCAAATTAATCGTTATCTCTCTTTAATTGATATTTTATCCTAGATAAAATATCTCCGCAATTAATCCCAGATTAATTTTCTCTCTCATTTCATTAATCCCAAATTAATAAAAGTGCGAGTCATACATCATTGGTGAATCTTCGGGAAGCGACCCATGAGATCCCCGGATATGTTGGCAGTAAATTCGGTCGTCGGACTATCCGAACACATAAGTACCTCGTACTACGTTTATACCGATTTACAAGACAAGGTTGGCCTTAGCAAAGCGCCATGCCTACCCAATTCTCCAGAAACATCCTTACAGGAATAAGGATCTATATCAGACATAGTATACATAGTATTGCGTATTTCAATCTAGTATCAGATGATCACATGCAAGGCCTGGGGCTGGTACAGTGTCTGCCCCGTACGAAGCATATATCGGATTACGAGCAACTAGTCTCTTTATTATCGGATAATCATGACCAAGTCATATTATCCCGACTGTTGCAACCTTTTTAGAGAACCAGTTCTGTATCCCTACGCGATCATCAACTCCATATGACTAGAGTGACACTTTCGTCTCGACATCACACCCAACACACTACGATTCTCAATATACCCAACAGAGGCGTACACAGAACCTGTTAAAGCCCTGGATGACCACAACTAAAGTATGTTGATTGTCGTAAGTATTAGCGATGCCAGTCTCAGGTTAAGACCAAATACACTTACCCTGATTTCGGACTTCCATAGTCATACTACCAATGGAATTCCGAGGGGGTCTATCCAGAGCGAAGCTGTTTCCCGTACCATCGGTAAACACAACCTCCTATTACACTTGCATGAGTATCCTATACCCAAATATACGAGAACTATGTCGTTATGCCCTCACAACGCGCACAAGTGTAATACTAGTCTTTTACGCATTATCGATGTCCAATCTCGATAATACTCTGACTAGGGATATTTAATGATTTATCCTTCGTGGACTGATATTGTCTCATATCATTCTCAATCCAGGAACAAATCACAGGGACCTCCTATCATTTATACATCATGGTGATCTAATCACAAATGATAAAAGAGCAATCTCCTTTGTCACATAGTTAATTTGTACAACAACACCATGATCTGTACAAATAGTGACGTTATGGGTCATAATTGTCCAATAGTTTCCGTATGATCGGTAAACACAACCTCCTATTACACTTGCATAAGTATCCAATACTTAAACATATGAGAACTATGTCGTTATGCTTCCATAACACGCACAAGTGTAATACTAGTCTATTCCGCATTATCGATGTCTAGTCTGGATAATACTACGACTAGGGATATTTAATGATTAAACCTTAGTGGATTAATATTGTCTCATATCTTATTAATTCAGTACTAATCATATAGACATCTATCATTTATATATATCGGTAATCCAATTACAAATGATAGAAGAGCAGTTTCCTTTGTCACACAGTTAATTTGTACAACAACACCATGTTCTGTACAAATAGTGATGCTATGGGTCATAATTGTCCAACAACCGAGCCCAAAGTGTGTTGTGTAAGCCAACTAAATTTTGAATTTAAAGTGGTGGGTGATGAGCGGAAAATATATCAATATTTACCGCCCCTTTAACTTAATATTTTGTTTAGTTTCTCGGGTTTGATGAATGTTTTGATGTGTTTTAGTTTATTTTGCAGATAAAATAATATCGGGTCTCAATGAAATCATTTAGGATGAAATATGGGTCAAATAAGGGCAATTATTGGACTTGATATATTAATTTTGGAGATTGGAAACTTGAAAGGGCGTTTTGACGAAGTGCAGTTTTGGAAATTCCAGTTTTGCGCATCTGTCGTATTTTGGGTATAACTTTTTACTCAGATATCGGATTGAGCTGATTCAAGTGCTAGATTAAAGAAGACTCAAAGACCTACAACTTTCAAAGAGAAAATAGTTTCTAATTCTGAAGATTTCATGACCGAAATTGATGAACCATCCAGAAGTGTGTGGAGTGTAATTATTTAAAGTCATTATCAATCATTTTCAAAGCAAAATATTAATTAATAAATAATTAATAAAAATTATCAAATCACGACCAAACAAGATAAGCAATTAGTGGAGCAATTATGGATTTGGTGGAGTAATTAGTGGAGAAATTAATAATGGATTTGGTGGAGAAATTGATTGATGATTTGATGGTGGCAAAATTTTGCCTATAAATACCAAGCCATTTCATTTGTAAAATTCATACTTTCATCTAAGGAATTCCTTAAGAATACTAAGAAGATTGTATCTTGTTTGTTTATTTACAGCTTTCAGTAATTAATTTCCGCTTTCGCACTTTCTTTTCTTTACTTTTTCAGTTTTTACTTTCCGCAATTACTTTTACGCACAATACTTTTCTTTCTTTAATTTTCAGTTTTTACTTTTCAGTAATGAGGAGGTAACTCCCCTTTGCTGGGGTAAAAGGTAAAACTTTTATTACTAA
>SKCR01009275.1:0-85898 GCA_019454045.1 Zanthoxylum bungeanum
GCGTCCCACTATTTTCTTCAAGTCTCTAACCCTCTGTAGAGAACTCGGGAAATCGATTTCCTAGTGGGCTAGGATCCCGTTAAATAACACAACCTGACTTTGGACAATAAAAATTGTATGCTATTTAACTTAGGTAGATCTCCATGATCAATTGGATCTCATCCAATTCCTAGATCCGGTTAGGTGGACATCCAAGTCCGAAACATATGTATAATGTCAATGTATCCAATACATTTTCCTAACCCTATCCTCATCCTCCGAATCATCTAGGCCTTGGCTTTGGCCAAAAAAAACCTAATGATTCCAGTTAAGCGGACCCATTGACGAGGAAAGTTTCGTAATCATGTCATTGGACAAAAAGTGATCTTGACTTTGGCCAATAAAAATCATGATTTGGACAAGACACCGATATGCAACAAAACTCTCATGATTCAAGTACATCCTTGATTGACAAAGGTCTTGACTTTGGTCAAAAACAAACCAATGCCAACTTCGGATCTTGAACAAGAACCATTCAATGGAAGGATATTTGCTTAATATAATTGAGGGATTTTCGCGTAATTGGCAACCAATTTATTTATCTTTGTTAGGTCTCATCATCATACACCCTTAAGCATGCTTCTAAAACATCATAAAAGCGCGTAAAGTAAATTAATAGTGATATGCGGATGAATATATAAACAACTTGTTCCTAGAACAAATCACTCCCTTTCCTCTCCCCGCTAGCACTATTCTACTTCTACCCCATTACATAATACAATAAGAGAAACCTCATTTACATTGAGGGAATTAGGTGAGAAGAGAATACAAAGAGATAAAGAGATAAGGCTGGACACGCAGGTCCAATTTATAAATTCCAAATTTACAATAATTTCTAAAATTACCCTTTCCCTTCTAATATCCATCCGATATATACTATTCATTCATCACATACATATATATTCAAACAAGACATGCTTTTACAACCATCTAATCCAATTAATTAGTCTTTGTTAAAGTGATCATCCAATGTTCAAACAACGGTTTGATTTTGCGCGAGTCCTACTTGATTGAGAATAAGTACATAAGGTACGAATTCGCGAATTATATCGAACTACTAATTAAATCTGATTTAATTCGTATTCAATACTAATTCAATTATTTAATTCCAAATTAAATGTTTACACTTTTAATGTGCTTTAAAGACTTAGATTCTAAATCTAATTCTATTGGGTCTCAAAGCCCAACTAACATCCAATGTTTAATTTAATTCAAGTCAAATGGGCTTTCAATTGATTTATTAAGGCTTGGGCTTTGGTCATGTGGGTCAAACCCAATTACCAAGCCCAAATAAGGAATCACCCTTAAATGCCATAAAACCAATTTTAAGCCCATAAGGCCCAATTAAATTATTAAAGCCCATTATATTATATTTGGACTTAATGGAGTGATTTAGGCCCAAATTGGATCCAATCCTTTTGGCCCAAATCTACTTGGTCCAACCAAGCCCATTATGCCCAAATACAATATTAAAAGCCCAATTCACCAATTAAGCCCATTAATTAAATTTTAATATTCCAAACATTAAAGTCCAATTAATTAAAGTGTAATACCAAGATTAATACATTAAACCAAATATTTCAAAAATACCCATTTAATTTATTAATCATGTATTTTGCAAAATAAATGTCCAACATTAATTTTATCAAAAAATCAACTCCATTTCATGTCCTTGTTGATTCGGCCAAGGTAAGTTTTTTGTGTCGATTTGTTTTTCAATCCGATTGAATTACTAATCTACGACGTCCCGTATACGTTCTAAGTCATCCAATGATCTTAAACACAAAAATTCCAATACATCAAATGTAGCATACCATTCGGCCAAGGTCAAATTTTTGGGGAAAAATCATCCAATGCATTTTTCATAAAATTGATTTCATATTATGTCATATTAACATATAAGCATACTCATTCATCAAATTTCACAAGAACATGCTTCAATCAATTTTACCCAAATTTTAACCTAAAGTATTTCATGCTTAACCTAGCTCAATGATACCATTGTTTGTTTCTATAATATGTCCCAAACAAAGATTAAGCATATAAAATACTATAAATGAATATATATAAAAGACTTGAAGCATGGCGGAATCATACTTACAAAGCTATGTGATGAAGAAGATGATCAAATGGCGGAAGCTCCAAGTGTTGGAAGATTCGGCCAGAGGAGGAAGAAAACTTGAAGCTCCAAGCTTTTGTATTCCAAGCTCTTTGATGGTTTCCCTATCACCTCCTTTGATCCCTTGTTTGTGCTAGCAAAAATGGAGAATAGAAGATCAAATCTTCCTGCCCTTGTCAATGGTGATTCACGTCAATTGTGAGAAATTTGAGAGAGAAAGAGTTTTGTGTAATTGATTTTTGTTTTACCAAAAATCAATTTATATTTATGCCATAATTTTATTAAATTAATAATAAATCTATGACACAACCATGCAATGGCTTAGAGTGTCAAACACTCAAACTCCATGCAAAACTATTGAGTGTATTGTACACTATCACCATGCAATGCCATAGAGTGTTTTGTACACTATTACCATGCAATGCCATAGAGTGTTTTGTACACTATCACCATGCAATGTAATGACATGTTTCATGTGGGCCCCACACGTTTCCAATGAAAGTGGGCCCACGTCCACTCACGCGTTCGGGTTCGATATTTCCGAAATACCGAACTTACGTCACGACGTTAATTCAATCGAATTTAAATAAATAATTACGCCTAGCGAAATTATTATTTACGTCGCTAACGAATTAATTCTAAACTAACTCGTTTGCCCGAATTAAAATCTAATTTTAATTTCGCTCGAAATCGAATTTCGATTATTATATCGAATATAATAATTTTGTCGATTAATTCTAAATTAATCGTTCTCTCTCTCTAACTAGGCACTTTATCCGAGATAAATTTTCTCCGCAATTAATCCAAGATTAATTAAGTCCGAATCAAATATCATAGGTGAATCTTCAGGAAGCGACCGAAGAGATCTCCAGATATTTTTGCAGTAAATCCGGTCGTCGGATAATCCGAACACGTACGTACCTCGTACTACGTCTTTACCGATTTACAAGACAAGGTTGGCTTCTAGCAAAGCGCCATGCCTACCCAATTCTCCAGATATATTCTTATAGGAATATAAGATCTGTATCAAGCGTAGTATATCGTAGTATCGCGTACATCGATCCAGTATCGGATGATCACATGTTAGGCCTGGGGCTGGAGATGTGTCTGCCCCATACGAAACATATATCGGACATCCAGCAACCAGTCTCTTTAAATCGGACAATCCTGACCTGGTCATATTGTTCCGACGGTTGCAACCTTTTATAGAGTACTAGTTCTGTGTCCTGCGTGATCATCACCTCCATATGTCTGAAGTGATACTTCCATCTCGACATTACATCCAGTACACTACGATTCTCGATAAACCCAGAAGAGGTGTACACAGAACCGGTTAAGGTCCCCAACCACCAAAACCAAAGTTTACCGATTGTCGCAAGTACTAGCGATGTAAGTCTCAGGTTAAGACCATATACACCTACCCTGATGCGGCCTCCCATAGACACGCAGACATACTACCAATGGGATTCCGCGGGGTCTATCCAGAGCGAAGCTGTTTTCCGTACCATCGGTAAAACACAACCTCCTATCGCACTTGCATAAGTATCCAATACTTAAATATATGAGAACTATGCCGTTGTGCCCTCACAACGTGCACAAGCGCAATACTAGTCTATTCCGCATTATCGATGTCGATCTCGATAATACTCCGACTAGGGATATTTAATGATTAACCTTTATGGATTGATACTGTCTCATATCATCTCAATCCGGTATTAATCATATGGACTTTCGCCATTTATATATCAAAGTAAATAATATTACAAAACGGCAAAAGGCAATTTCATTATCACATAGTTAATTTTGTACAATAATACAATATCTTTTACAAACAGTGACGCTATGGGACATTACGTCTAACAGGGCCCACTTTCATTTGGAAACGTGTGGGGCCCACATGACACATGTCATATTATGCATTATTTAACTCTAATGCATTGCATGGAGATAGTGTACAATGCACTCAATGGTTTTGCATGGAATTGAGTGTTTGACACTCTAAGCCATTGCATGATTTGTGTCATAAGTTTATTATTAATTTAATAAATATTAGGGCATAAATATAAATTGATTTTTTGTAACAAAAATCATTCAACTATCCTCTCTCTCACATTGCCGAAACTACATGCAGTTTTGGGCTCTCCATTTCTTCAATTTTTGTGGAAAGATTTGAAGAAGTTGTGCATTCAAAATCACAACAAAGGCTAGCACCTTCAAGGGATCATACATAGGTGATATGGGAAACTAATCCTTGAGCTTGGAAGGATCAAACTCGACTTGGAGTCCCTCTTTTCTTCTTGGCCGAGAGCTTCACTGCACAAGGGAGGAATTTCGCATCATCTTAGCATCCATTTTCAAGTATTGTGAGTATGATTCCGCCATACTTCAATTAATTCATTCATGTATTTATATATTTTGCTTGTTCTTGTTGATCTTGGGGCTTGGTAATAGAAACCAACAAAATGATCTAAGCCAGACTCAAATTATATGTGTGCAAAGGTTCTTTAAGTCACATCAATCAATCAATCAATCAATGGTCACATCACTCAAAGTGACATGATTTGACGCTTGATATGACGGTAGATGCGACTAGCGATTTGACGCTTGATTTGACTTGCGTGCCGCACTCGAATTCAAAATGCGAATGCACTCGCAAATAATCTCTGGCTCGGGTTCGCTAAATACAAATTAACGAATTTTCTGTTGCCTCGTAATTAAATGATTACGCCTAACGAAGTCACTATTCACGTCGCTAACGAATTAATTCTAAATTAATTCATTCGCCCAAATTAAAATCTAATTTTAATTTCACGTCGAAATCTAATTTCCTTTAATATATCAAATATATTAATTTACCGATTAATTCCAAATTAATCGTTATCTCTATTTAAATGATATTTTATCCCAGATAAAATATCTCCGCAATTAATCCCAGATTAATTTTCTCTCTCTTCTTATTAATCCCAGATTAATTTAGAGCGCGAGTCATACATCATCGGTGAATCTTTGGGAAGCGACCCATGAGATCCCCAGATATGTTGGCAGTAAATTCGGTCGTCGGACTATCCGAACACGTAAGTACCAAGTACTACGTTTAACCTATTTACAAGACAAGGTTGGCCTCTAGCAAAGCGCCATGCCTACCCAATTCTCTGGAAATATCCTTACAGGAATAAATGATCTATATCAGGCGTAGTATACATAGTATTGCGTATTTCGATCCAGTATCAGATGATCACATGCTAGGCCTGGGGCTGGAATTGTGTCTGCCCCATACGAAGAACATGTCGGATGTCTGGTAACTAGTCTCTATAATCAGATATACATGACCTTGTCATAATATCCCGATAGCTGCAGCATATAAGAGAACCAATACCGTATCCTACGTGACCATCATCTCCATATGACTGGAGTGACACTTCCATCTTGACATCACACCCAACACACTATGATTCTCAATATACCCAGTATTGGCGTACACAGAACCTGTTAAAGCCTTGGATGACCGCAACCAAAGTATATTGATTGTCGCAAGTATTAGCGGTGTAAGTCTCAGGTTAAGACCAAATACACCTACCCTGATTTCGGACTTCTATAGACACATAGTCATACTACAAATGGAATTCTGAGGGGGTCTATCCAGAGAGAAGCTGTTTCCCATACCATTGGTAAAACACAACCTCTTATTACACTTGCATGAGTATCCTATACCCAAATATATGAGAACTATGTTGTTATACCCTCACAAACACACAAGTGCAATACTAGTCTTTTACGTATTTATCGATGTCCAATCTCGATAATACTCTGACTATGGATATTTAATGATTTATCCTTTGTGGACTGATACTGTCTCTTATCATTTTCTCCATCCAGGAACAAATCGTAGGGACCTCCTATCATTTATATATCTAGGTGATCTAATCACAAATCATAAAAGTGCAATCTCCTTTCTCACATAGTTAATTTGTACAACAACACCATGATCTGTACAAATAGTGACGCTATGGGTCATAATTGTCCAACACCTATATAGTCCAGAAAGTAATGGGAAGTGGGGCAGTGAGACTGTCAGATTTGGAAGGGAATGAGTTCTTTGAGCCGATCAACGTAGACAGATTGAAGCAATATTTTGCCTGAGAAAGAGAAGACCTGGCAGAAGACCTAACCCAAAAGAATAAGAAATTCATTCATGCATGCATACACGTGACGTATTTGCATTCCTTTTTTTGTTTGTTCTGTTTTGTAATCACGGTTTTCAAATAAGAAGAGAAAGCGGCAAAGACGAGCCAACTAGAAGCAGCAACGGTACAATGTCATTAGTTTCAGGAATAAACCAGTGTCAGTTTTGGGGATGAGTCCCGGGGGCGAGGCCCACATCAGCATCAGTTTTGGGGATTAGTCCCGAGGGCGAGGCCCACATCAGCATTAGTTTTGGGGATGTGTCCTGGGGGGCGAGGCCCACATCAGCATCAGTTGTGGGGATGAGTCACAGGGTCGTGACCCATATCGGCATCAGTTTTGGGGATGAGTCCCAGGGTCGTGACCCACATCATCATCAGTTTTAGGGATGAGTCATAGGGTCGTGACCCACATTATCAGCAGTTTTGGGGATGAGTTCCAAGGTCGTGACCCACATCAGCATCAGTTTTGGGGATGAGTCTCAGGGTCGTGACCCACTTGTCAGCGGTATTGGGATGAGTCTTAGGGTCGAGGCCCTCGTTGTCGATTACAGTTATTGGGATACGTCCCAGGGTCGGTGGCCCCTAGGGGTGTGCATCGGTCGGTTCGGTCGGTTAATCCTTGATTTTATAACCGTAACCGAAATTTTCGGTTAAATAAAAATGTGACCGATTTAACCAATTTATGACACATAACCATTAACCAATTAACCATTATATTTCGGTCGGTTATGGTTAATTCGGTTATTAACCAATCCAATAAATTAAAATTTAATATTTTATTATTATTTTTAATTAGTAAAATTATATATGATGTAGGTCGGTTTTACCGATTTTTTCGGAACGTTTCAACCAGTCGAACCACTAACGCATTAAATTTTTTGGATCACTAATTCGATCACATATCCGATTCAAAAATACCGATTCTAACTAACATTTGATTAAATATATCTATATTTAATTACATGCGAGATAAATATTTTTTAAACCCTCGATGATTGTCACAAGCCTCAGATTTCCTTCCAAACCTGCCATGTTAGAAATTTTAAGGGTCACGAATCCACCATGATGCAAAATCTACACATTTGAAATTTTATGTATTTTTACCTTTAATTCTTAAGAGAAATTAAAAAGAGTCAAAATAACCCTAAACCCTAAAACCATAATGCAGCTTGTCATTTTAATTTTATCAATTTTATTTTGGGTAGTATTATCAAATCAATATAACTACAACCAATTGAGAGTTTGCACGCAGACTATCTTAACTCTAAAAAATTAAAGGATTCACACGCGCTAATATATATATATATATATATATATATATATATATATATATATAGTTTAATTTCGGTTAATTGGTCGGTTCGGTTATACGAATCTCATAACCGTAACCGAACCGAATAACCGAAAAAGTTAAAAATTTTAACCGTAATAACCGATTTAACCGAACCGTAATAAAAAAATGGGTCGGAACGGTTCGGTTAATCGGTTAAAACCGATTAGTGCACACCCCTAGTGGCCCCCTACATCATCAGTTTTGGGGATGAGTCTCCGGATCTTGACCCACATTGTCAGCGGTATTGGGATGCGTCCGAGGGTCGAGGCCCCGTTGTCGGTTGCAGTTATTGAGATGCGTCCTAGGGTCGATGGCCCCCTGCATCATCATTTTTTAGGATGAGTCCCAGGGTCGTGACCCACATTGTCAGCGGTATTGGGAAGCGTCCTAGGGTCGAGGCCCTCGTTGTCGGTTGCAGTTATTGGGATGAGTCCAGGGGTCGATGGCCCCCTGCATCATCAGTTTTGGGGATGAGTCCCAAGGTCGTGACCCACATTGTCATTGGTATTGGGATGCATCCCAGGGTCGAGGCCCCCGTTGTCGGTTGCAGTTATTGGGATGCGTCCCAGGGTTGATGGCCCATGCATCATCAACTCAGCTCGAAGCAACAGGCAAGTCAGGTGGCAGCTGGCGAGCCAGGTAAGTAAAATGCATTGCATAGATTTTGATAAGATTTCATTGTCAGACACTGCACAAGTCCCATCAAATTGGGGGCGACTGTAGGCACCGCATTTTTGCATATAAGTCCCGATGCTGAGTCTCGTACAGAGGCACTACTCTTTAGGTTGCGGAAGTCGCGGGAAACGAATGTTGGAAGGGGAAATTCAGAATAACTATGTCATCAGATTCAATTCACATGTTCACTGTTTTTGTGTTCGTGCTGCGTTCGTGAGCATGTTCAAACGTCAAGCAGATTGCGGGTGTTCTTGTAGCGTTCGAATCGGCATTGAACGGTGTCGGTACTTCTGGTTTTGCTGCTAGCCTCACGTCCAAGCCCAATTAGCCCACCAAAACCCATTCAAAAATAATTAAAATATTTAAAATACATGTCACAAATTAAACTAAATTAATTAGATCAAATCCCTTCCTAATCTAATCAAATCCATTCCCTAATCAAACACCAATTAAGATATTCAATCCCTAAATTTAACCCATCTTTTCCTTTCATAAACCAATCAAAACACTTCCATTTTTTTAGGATTCCCTTCCTTACCTAGAAACCCTAGCAAACCATTATAAAAGGAAGCCTAAACCAACCTTTCACACCCTAGCTCATTCTCACAAAAAATAAAATAAATAAACTTAGCATTCACGCCCAAGGCAAAAAGTAAGAAGCAAAAAAATAATTCTCCCTTCTCCTCCTCTCTAGAAACCGAAACCATAGCCCCCTAAACACCCTCACCACCGAAAATAATAAAGCAGCAAACATCATCACTAAAACAGTCACTAAATTACCAACTGTAATATCACTGAAAACACTCCTTGAAATTGCACTGCAGTGACCGAGAAAACCCTCCATAAACTGCACTGAAAACAACCCAGAAACAATTCCAAAATAGTCTAAAACAACCCCAAAACAGTTACCAAAAAACACAATAAGAAACAGCAGCGAAACAGAGGAAACGACGACTCAAAACTGTGAGGCAACAAACGAAAGTAGTGGACCAGTGAACCGGAGGAGTTAAGACGGCCGTGTAACACACTTTCGAGAGACGACTTAAGAGGTTAGACTTGAGGGCACCATTCTTATTTATTCTCATCTTTTTTTGTTGTTTATTAGAATCTCTTCGAGAGTCGTTTGTTGATACATGTTGTGGTCCTTGAATGAATGGAATATATGTTCTCTCTTGGGGTATATCGGATAGAAACCTAGACGTAAATTCTGTAGCCGAATCCGAATAGACGGTAGTGCGGTCTGTAATTGGGAAACAACTCCACGTACAACTCGAGAAACTTTGAAATGAATGTTTCGACTTGTTATTTAATTTCTGTTAATTTATTGCTTGTAATCATGTCATCCATTTTACGCATGTGGTTGTTTTATTTATATACGTATTGATAGTCATAATGCGCATGGGCTTGACTAAAGTGGATTAAAGGTCCTTTATCCGAGGGAAACGCCCAAAGGCTACCTTTATCACAATGTCTTGCCGCACCGGATGAGGCATGTTCGATTGAACGTGAGATGTATTCAATCGGACATCCAATATCCTATATCGTTACTTTGTTATCCACATTGTTGGTTTCTAATTAGGTCCCAAGAATGAAATCAAGCAAGAAACATATGTGAATACACGAAGAAATATATACGGAAACATACTTACAACGATCGGATTGGATGCGACGAAGAACACAAGCCTTGCTCCCTTGATGAAGCTCTCGACAGTGAGCTACTGTGGTAGTGGGCTACTCGGCTTCACTACTTGTTGTTCCTCTAAGATTCGGCCATGGATTCCTTCATTGAAGCTCCAAGCTTTTGAAGTGTATTCCAAGCTCATAAATTTGGTTCCCTATCACCTTAGGATAACTCATGTGTGTGCTAGCACTTTGATTTTGCAACAAAATCACTCTCTTGCTTCTCTTTGATGCTCGGCAGAACCAGATTTTGGAGAAGAAGATGAAGATGGTTCAAAGTCGTGAGAGAAGAGGAGGGAAAGAAATGGGTTTCCTAGAAACCGTGAGTAGTGGAGAGAGAGAAGGAAAAAAAATTGTTTTGTTTTTATATATTTGATTTTCCAAAAATCAAATACCAAAAACCCTTTTCCATTTACCAAAAGTCAAAAAGCAAAAACCAATTAATGCTTTTCAACTACCACATCAATCACTCAATCAATCAATCAAATTGTCACATCAATCAAAGTGACATGTGATTTGACGCTTGTTGTGACTATGATTTGACGCTTGATGTGACTTGCGTGCCGCATTCGAATTCGAAATGTGAATGCACTCGCAAACACACTCGGGCTCGGGTTTGCTAATTCTGAATTAACTAATTTTCCGTTGCGACGTAATTAAATGATTATGCCTAGTGAAATCATTATTCACGTTGCTAACGAATTAATTCTAAATTAACTCATTTGCCCGAATTCAAATCTAATTTCAATTCCGCTTTGAAATCCAATTTTGTATAATATATCGAATATAATATTTTATCGATTAATTCCAAATTAATCGTTCTCTCTATTTAATTAATATTTTATCCCAGATAAAATAATTCCATCTCGACATCACACCCAACACACTATGATTCTCAATATACCCAGAATAGGCGTACACAGAACCTGTTAAAGCCCTGGAGTACCGCGACCAGAGCATATTGATTGTCGCAAGTATTAGCGGTGCAAGTCTCAGGTTAAGACCAAATTACACCTACCGTGATTGCAGACTCCCATAGACACATAGTTATACTACCAATGGGATTCCGCGGGGTCTATCCAGAGCGAAGCTGTTTCCCATACCATCGGTAAAACACAACATCCTATCACACTTGCGTGAGTATCCTATACCCAAATATATGAGAACTATGTCGTTGTGCCCTCACAACGTGCACAAGTGTAATACTAGTATTTTACGTATTATCGATGTCCAATCTCGATAATACCTCTGACTATGGATATTTAATGATTTATCCTTCGTGGACTGATACTGCTCATATCATTCTCAATCCAGGAACAAATCATAAGGACCTCCTATCATTTATACATCTTGGTGATCTAATCACAAATGATAAGAGATCTATCTCCTTTGTCACATAGTTAATTTGTACAACAACACCATGATCTGTACAAATAGTGACGCTATGGGTCATAATTTTCCAACAATCTCCCACTTAGCCTATAGCCAGTCACTCGAGTGTCTGACACCCGAACCATGTACGGTTGGCTCAAACTGCTGAGAAAACGTTTTCATCAGCGGATTTACATGATTATCATCTGATGCGATTTATTCGATCATCACATCGCCACGATGTATAATCCGAACGAATCAGATGAATATCGAAGTATTTATCTGGATCGTTGATGAGACCATTAATTCTTTACCTTGTGATGAAGCCTAGCTCATATGCTAATAGAACTGTATCTACTCTAATTAGATATATTATCGACCCAAATGGCTTTATTGTTGCCTCAGCTGCAGCAATAACCCACGTTTGTTGTTCATTCGGTAACAGTATCTTGCTTGGAAGATTTCCAGCTAACTATACCGTTATTCAAACTTTTATAGTACCGTTGTTACGACTTATAGTCATTATCATGAAAGCCAAGCTTTCACCGATTATATTATGGGAAAATCATTTCCAAGAAATGATATATCATCATTACTCAGGACATTCACTGTCAGTGCACTCCCACTAACCTCCTTATATACACAATAATTATTTTCGTTTTGAATTAAATCATACATCATTATGATTACATCAAAACAATAATTCCAAGAACTTAATGCTTGCTTCAATCCATTTATGGATCGAATAACCTGCAAACCTAGTTTGCTTGTTATGGTTCGACAAAACCATCAAGATGTTGTAAACATCCTCCGAAATGTTTCCGTTAAGGAAAACGGTTTTGGCATTCAACTGCCACATTTCATGAATGAAACATGCAGCATCAGCAAGCATTGTCGAAATGGATTTGCCGTGGCAACAGGTAAAAGGTTTCGTCGTAATCAACACAATGTTGATAACTCTACCTTTTCACTACAAGCCTAGCTTAGTACGATGGTATGTTGCCATTCATGTATGTCTTCCTTGAAGACTTATTTAGTACCAATAGGCACAATGCCTTGCGGTACGTCAACTAATATCCAAACATAGTTGATATACATGGAATCCATATCGGACATTATGGCACATTGCCATAATAGGGAGTCGATACCTTGTATCACTTCCTTATACGTAGTCAGTTCGTGTTCCTCAAAAGATTGACATCTTTACGAGGTTAGATCAGAAACCCATACCTCATGTTGTTTTCTGACTCTCACCGACCTACGCGGTTCTTGTGTATTCAAAGATTTTTGGTGTAGTTTCATCCTTGATGAACTATTTGTGTTACAATAAGGATTCCACGCCTGGAATAGTATTACTCCGAATTTCATCGAGGTTTACTATCCTCCCACTTACCACTTCATATAGGCATTCCTCTTAGGAAAACCGCATGGCGAGCAACAATTACATTTTTCTCTCGTGAGTTGTATAAGTACTATACTTGGTATCCCTAGGATAACCTACAACTTTGGCACTTATCCAATTTGGGTTCTGGTTTGGTATCATCCAAATATATGCCTAGCATACCCAAATATTCAGGAATGAGAAAAACCCAGTTTCTTTCCTGTTCATATCTAATATGAAATCTGTCAAACAGATTTTTAAGGAACCTTATTCAAAATAAGTTCTGCACTGTTTTGCGTATCCGTTGAAGGAAATGGTAGCTCAGAGCGACTCATGATTAACCTTATCATGTCCAACAAAAATCGGTCTCTCATTTCGGACACACCGTCAAACTGACGTGTTCCGGGAGGAGTCCTCATTGAAAGAATACAATACTCTTTCAAGTATTTGAGAAACTTATTGCTTAAGTATTTTCATCATGGTCAAACCGTGATGGTTTAATACTTTAGCCGATCTGTTTGTCTATTTCGTGTCGAAACTTTAAAACTTTCCGATTTGTGTTTCAGTTTGAAACACGTAATCATAACGCGATCCCACATCCGTGTATGGTCATAAAATATTCATATCCACTTCTAGCCTAGCTAGACATGGGCCCACTTACGTTACTATGAACGAGGGCTAGCAGATCGATGGCACTTGCATTTTTACCAAGTAAAGGTGTTTTAGGCACTTTGCCCAATAAACTAGATTCGTAGACTTTATTTGAATAGAATCAAATTAGTCCTAGTACCCACTCTTCGAAAGTGTGGATATATGAGTCTTGTTTAATTGTGTCCTAGACAACAATGCCACATTCAAGTTTCAACCTGATCAAATCAGTTTGAGCTATTTGTTTGTCATGTTATACGTGTGAGATTTATTTATATTCTAAATATAAATACTGTTATTCACATCTAATGTGTTTACTCAATATCGTCTTTATATAATAAAACACTTTAGTGTTCTAGAATATAAAGGTATATCCGCAACAGATTATACACTGATATAGAGATAGTGTTCTAGTCAAACTAGTTACATTATAACATTTTCCTAATTTACGTAAATACCCAAAGGGTAGTTCCTAAACTTAGGTATCTACGGTTAAAACAGCGACTTTCGTCCCGTTTTCAATTCGCAGATTAATCTCAATATAAGTCAGTATCCTGCTCATAGCAGATTCTGAACATCAGTACATATTTTATGTATCACACTAAGTATCTAAAATCTAATTTTAATACTAGTAGTGAACATATTTATGACAAACATTTTTAAAGTCAGAGCCTTGCTCGTCTTCAATTCCTTCTTGGGATATGTCCTTTTATATTCCTAGAAGATTATAATGATTTTGCATTTTCCCTTTTCCACACTCCAGAAGCCTTTGGCCAAGCCTTGGCATTCTGGAATATCGAAGTAAGGTGCGCCTTGCGCTACTTGCCTTATTGCAAACTTTGACTTTGTCTCCTTGAGAATAGTCATTAACTCTCCAAGAGTTTATTATTGCAATATTTACTTCTAAAATCTAAGTATAGATTTATGAAGATCCTTCAATTTCAATATCATACTTTAATAATCTAATCCTTAGTTCTGATAAAGAATTTAAGGAGTCTATATGACAAGTATAATGGATTAAGCACTATAGTTATCATTACATGAATATTCCAAATATCATGTTCCACTTATTTGCTTAACTCCAGGCTTAGGCCTAATATGTTATTTTATCAAATAAAGTGTAACTTATAGTTTCCAGGGCCATCCTGAAACTTTATTCCCAATTTGAAAATTATAGTCGTTTAAAATATTTTCACCTAGGATTATTTTTTTAAACACTAATCTTTCAATTATATCTTGATTCTAATAGTCCAACAATTAATCAACGATTTGTGGTACTATTATTATAATGATTATTATAGTCCAACTATATAATCAAATATAATTTAAATTAATTAACCTCAATTACATTGATTACTATAATCCATTTATAAAATCAACTGTAAATTGAAATTAATTAATTCAAATATATTGATTACTATAATCCAATTATATAATCAACTATAATACAGTCCAACTGCTTTAATTAAAACACACAATTAAATATTAGTCCAACTAATATATTAATGTATATCGACGAAATATTTGAAATGAGCGCGTTATGGCAAGTTACTAAACGAATATTGCAAATTCAATACTTGCCTCTCACTATTTTTCGGCGAGCCTCTAACCCCTCTGTCGAGTACTCGAGAAACCGTGTTTCCTAGTAGGATCCCGTTAAATATCACACAATCTTGACTTTGGCCAACAAATTGTATGATAATTAACTAGGTAGATTTCTAAGATCGATTGGATCCAATCCAATTCCTAGATCCGATAGGGGGACATCCAAGTCCGAAACATATATCTTATATATGCCAATACATCTAATGTATTACCTAACCTTTTTCCTCTGAATCAACTAAGCCTTGGCTTTGGCACAACAAACTTAGTGATCCCAGTCAAACGCGACCCATTGACCATGGAAAGCTTCGTAATCAATGTCCATGGACAAGAAGTGGTCTTGACTTTGGCCAACAAACCACAACTTGGATAAGACACCAATATGGAACAAAGCTCTCGTGATTCAAACACATCCTCGACGGAAAAAGGCCTTAACTTTGGCCAACAAGCCAATGCCAGTCTTGGATCTTGAGTAAGAATCACTCAATGGAAGGAAAAACGCTTAATATTTAGCAAGGGTTTTTCGCGTGCAAATTGGCAACCAATTTATTATCTTTGTTAAGGTCTCATCATCTCCTACACCTTAAACATGCATTCTAAACACATAATAAAGCGCATATGATAAAATAATAATGATATGCGAATGGATACTTTACACATTGATCCTAGATCAAATCTCTCTTTTTCCTCTCTCCCGCTAACACAAGTATTACTCTACCTGTTACATAACACTCCTAAAGAAACCTCATTTACATTGAGGGGAATAGGTGAGAAGAGAAATACAATGAGAAAAGAGGTAATAGGCTGGACACACAGGTCCAATTAATAAATTCAAAATTTATTACAACAATTTCCAAAATTGCCCCACCCTTCTAATATCCATCCGATATACATTATTCATGCATCGCAACCATGAATTTACACAAGCATGTTATCAATCAATCTAATCCAATTAATTAATCTGATAATTAGTGATCATCCAATGTTCAAACACCGATTTGATTTTGCGCGAGTCAAACTCGTTTTTGCGAATAAGTACTCAAAGTACGAATTCTCGAATTAAATTAAACTACAAAATTAAATCCAATTTAATATGTATTTAATACTAATTCATTATTTAATTCCAAATTAAATACTACACTTTATTAATAAACCTTTTACGATTTAAATTCCAAATTTAATCGTTACCGGTCTCAAAGCCCGATTAACATCCAATGTTTATTTAATTAAAGCCCAATGGTCTTTTAATTAATTTCTTTAAGGCATGGACTTTTGGTCAACTCGGGTCAAACCCAAAGACTAAAGCCCATTTAAAGGAATCACCCTTATGTGCCTAGAAACCAATTTAGGCCCAATTCAAATTAAGGTCCATTAAGTCATAATTGGACTTTATGGATGCGGTTTTGGGCCCAATTGTATCCAAACAATTTAGCCTAAACCTAACTTGGTACAACCAAGCCCAATAAGCCCAATTATAACCTTTAAGGCCCAATTTCCAAAATAAGCCCAAATTAATTAAATTACACAATCCAATTTCATAATTTAATTAACCTAAAGTTTGTTACACAATTAATTACCCAATTAACATTTCTAAAACATCAATTAGCCTAATTAATCATGCACTTTCACAACAAAACATGTCCAACACATTTTATCAAAAATCAAACCCGTTTTCATGCTTTGTCATTCTCGGTAATATAGGGGTTTTTCATTCCGATTCGGTTTCAATCCAATTGAATCCACAATCATCATTTCCCAAATCATTTCAACTCATCCAATGAATCAAAAATAAAAAAACACCATGAATTTCAAAAACTCATTAGATTCGGCCAAGCCACTAATTTGGGGAAAATTTGTCAAATTCCAAATTCAATCCAATTAAACCTCAAATCAACTTTACCGAATTGTTTTAAGTCATACAATGATCAAAAAAACAAAAATTACCAAGATATTAGGGCTCTTCAATAATCGGCCAAGCCAACACAATTGGGGAAAACTTGATCCAATCAAATTTCATGAAATTGATCATGCACAACTTCAATTAATCAAAATCCAAGCATACTTAATCAATCAATTTAACCAATTCATGCTCAAATTGATTTTACCCAATTTTAAACCCTAAAATATTTCATGCTCAATTTAGGCTCAATATACCATTGTTGGTTTCTAATTAGGTCCCAAGAATGAAATCAAGCAAGAAACACATGTGAATACACGAAGAAATATGGCGGGAACATAGTTACAAAGATCGGATTGGATGCGACGAAGAACACAAGCCTTGCTCCCTTGATGAAGCTCTCGACAGTGAGGTGTTGTGGCAGTGGGCTGCTCGGCTTCACTGCTTGTTGTTCCTCCAAGATTCGGCCATGGATGTCCTCCATTGAAGCTCCAAGCTTTTGAAGTGTATTCCAAGCTCATAAATTTGGTTCCCTATCACCTTAGGATAACTCATGTGTGTGCTAGCACTTTGATTTTGTAACAAAATCACTCTCTTGCTTCTCTTTGATGCTCGGCAGAACCGGATTTTGGAGAAGAATATGAAGATGGCTCAAAGCCGTGAGAGAAGATGAGGGAAAGAAATGGGTTTCTTAGAAACCGTGAGTAATGGCGAGAGAGAGGAAAAAAAATTGTTTTGTTTTTATATATTTGATTTTCCAAAAATCAAATACCAAAAACCCTTTTTCCATTACCAAAAGTCAAAAAGAAAAGACCAATTAATGCTTTTCAACTACCACATCAATCAAACAATCAATCAATCAAATTATCACATCACTCAAAGTGACATGTGATTTGACACTTGATGTGACTAGCGATTTGACGCTTGATGTGACTTGTGTGCCGCATTCTAATTCAAAATGCGAATGCGCTCGTAAACACACTCGGGCTCGGGTTTGCTAATTCTGAATTAACGAATTTCCCGTTGCGACGTAATTAAATAATTATGCCTAGCAAAAAATACTATTCACATCTTTAGCGATTAATTCTAAATTAACTGTTTGCCCGAATTAAAATCTAATTTCAGTTCCGCGTCGAAATCCAATTTCGTATAATATATCGAATATATTATTTTATCGATTATTCCAAATTAATCGTTCTCTCTCTTTAATTAATATTTTATCAAAGATAAAATATCTCCGTAATTAATCTCAGATTAATTTTCTCTCTCATCAAATTAATCCCAGATTAATTAAAGTGCGAGTCATACATCATCGGTGAATCTTCGGGAAGCGACCCATGAGATCCCCGGATATGTTGGAAGTAAATACGGTCGTCGGACTATCCGAACACGTAAGTACCTAGTACTACGTTTATACCGATTTACAAGACAAGGTTGGCTTCTAGCAAAGCGCCATGCCAACATAATTCTCCAGAAATATCCTTACATGAATAAATGATCTATATCATGCGTAGTATACGTGGTATTCCATATTTCGATCCAACATTGGATGACCACGTGCTAGGCCTGGGGCTGGAATTGTGTCTGCCCCGTACGAAGCACATTTCGGATGTCTGGTAACTAGTCTCTATAATCAGATATACATGACCTAGTCATAATATCCTGATAGCTCGAGCATTTAAGAGAACAAGTTCGGTATCCTACGCGATCATCATCTCCACTATGACTGGAGTGATACTTCCATCTCGACATCACACCCAACACACTATGATTCTCAATATACCCAGAATAGGCATACACATAACCTGTTAAAGCCCAGGACGACCTCAATCAAAGCATATTGATTGTCGCAAGTATTAGCGGTGCAAGTCTCAGGTTAAGACCAAATTACACCTACCCTGATTGCAGACTCCCATAGACACATATTCATACTACCAATGGGATTCCGTGGGGTCTATCCAGAGCGAAGCTGTTTCCTGTACCATCGGTAAAACACAACCTCCTATCACACTTGCATAGTATCCTATACCCAAATATATGAGAACTATGCCGTTGTGCCCTCACAACGTGCACAAGTGTAATACTAGTATTTTACGTATTATCGATGTCTAATCTCGATAATACTCTGACTAGGGATATTTAATGATTTATCCTTCATGGACTGATACTGTCTCATATCATTCTCAATCCAGGAATAAATCATAAGGACCTTCTATCATTTATACATCTTGGTGATCTAATCACAAATGATAAGAGAGAAATCTCATTTGTCACATAGTTAATTTGTACAACAACACCATGATCTGTATAAATAGTGACGCTATAAGTCATAAGTGTCCAACAATCTCACATTAAACCTATAGCCAGTCACTCGAGTTTTGACCCCGAACCATGTACGATTTGCTCAAACTGCTGAGAAAATGTTTTCGTCAGTGGATTTACATGATTAACATCTGATGCGATTTATTCGATCATCCCATCGCCATGATGTATAATCCGAATGAATCAGATGAATATCGAAGTATTTATCTGGATCGTTGATGAGACCATTTGTTCTTTAGCTTGTGCTGAAGCCTAGCTCAGTTGCTAATAGAACTGTATCTAATCTAATTAGATATATTATCGACCCAAATGGCTTCTATTGCTGCCTCAGCTGCAGCAATAACCCGCTTTTGTTGTTTATTCGGTAACAGTATCTTGCTTGGAAGATTTCCATCTCACTGCACCGTTATTCAAACTTTTATAGTACCGTTGTTACGAATTATAGTCGTAATCATGAAAGCCAAGCTTTCACCGATTATATTATGGGAATATCATTTCCAAGAAATGATATATCATCATTACTCAAGACATTCACTGTCAGTGCACTCCCACTAACCTCCTTATATACACAAGAATTATTTTCGTTTTGAATTAAATTATACATCATTATGATTACAAACGTTACATAACACTCCTAAAGAAACCTCATTTACATTTAGGGGAATAGGTGATAAGACAAATACAATGAGAAATGAGGTATAGGCTGGACACGCAGGTCCAATTAATAAATTTATTCATGCATCGCAACCATGTATTTACAGAAGCATGTTATCAATCAATCTAATCCAATTAATTAATCTTATAATTAGTGATCATCCAATGTTCAAACAACGATTTGATTTTGCGCGAGTCAAACTCGTTTTTGCGAATAAATACTCAAAGTACGAATTCTCGAATTAAATTAAACTACAAAATTAAATCCAATTTAATATGTATTTAATACTAATTCATTATTTAATTCCAAATTAAATACTACACTTTATTAATAACCTTTTACGATTTAAATTCCAAATTTAATCGTTACGGGTCTCAAAGCCCGATTAACATCCAATGTTTATTTAATTAAAGCCCAATGGGCTTTTAATTAATTTCTTAAGGCATGGACTTGTGGTCAACTCGGGTCAAACCCAAAGACTAAAGCCCATTTAAAGGAATCACCCTTATGTGCCCGAGAAACCATTTAGGCCCAATTAAAATTAAGGTCCATTAAGTCATAATTGGACTTTATGGATGCGGTTTTGGTCCCAATTGGATCCAAACAATTTAGCCTAAACCAACTTGGTACAACCAAGCCCAATAAGCCCAATTATAACCTTTAACCCAATTTCCAAAATAAGCCCAATAATTAAATTCACAAATCCAATTTCATAATTTAATTAACCTAAAGTGTATTACACAATTAATTACCCAATTAATATTTCTAAAACATCAATAGCCTAATAATCATGCACTTTCACAACAAAACATGTCAACACATTTTATCAAAAATCAAACCCATTTTCATGCTTTGTCATTCTCGGTAAATATTGGTTTTTCATTCCGATTCGGTTTCAATCCAATTGAATCCACAATCATCATTTCCCAAATCATTTCAACTCATCCAATGAATCTAAATAAAAAAAAACACCATGAATTTCAAAAACTCATTAGATTCGGCCAAGCCACTAATTTGGGGAAAATTTGTCCAATTCAAAATTAAATCCAATTAAACCTCAAATCAACTTTACCCAATTGTTTTAAGTCATCCAATGATCAAAAAAACAAAAATTACCAAGACATTAGGGCTCTTCCATAATCGGCCAAGCCAACACGATTGGGGAAAACTTGATCCAATCAAATTTCATGAAATTGATCATGCACAACTTCAATTAATCAAAATCCAAGCATACTTAATCAATCAATTTAACCAAATCATGCTCAAATTGATTTACCCAATTTTAAACCCTAAAATATTTCATGCTCAATTTTTAGGCTCAAGATACCATGTTGGTTTCTAATTAGGTCCCAAGAATGAAAATCAAGCAGAAAAACATGGGAATACACGAAGAAATATGGCGGAAACATACTTACAATGGATGGGATTGGATGCGACGAAGAACACAAGCCTTGCTCCCTTGATGAAGCTCTCGGCAGTGAGGTGCTGTGTGGCAGTTGGGCTACTCGGCTTCACTGCTTGTTTTCCTCCAGATCGGCCATGGATTGTCCTCCATTGAAGCTCCAAGCTTTTGAAGTGTATTCCAGCCATAAAAATAGGTTCCATCCCTATCACTTTAGGATAACTCATGTGTGTGCTAGCATTTGATTTTGCATGCAACAAAATCACCTATTGAGCTCGACAACAGATTTGGAGAAGAATATGTTGGTTTCTATTATATAGGTCCCAAACAAAGATTAAGCATGTGAAATACTATAAAGAATATATATTCAAACATGAAGTATGGCGGAATCATACTTACAATGCCTTGTGATGAAATAGAAGATCAAATGGTAGAAGCTCCAAGTGGTGGAGGATTCGGCCAAGGAGGAAGAAGACTTGAAGCTCCAAGCTTTTTATTCCAAGCTCTTTGATGGTTTCCCTATCACCTCTTTTGATCCCTTGCTTGTGCTAGCAAAAATGGAGAAGTGGAAGATCAAATCTTCCTTGCCCTTCAATGGAGTTCACGGCAATTGAGAGAGAAGAGAGAATTTTGTGTAAAGACTTGATTAATAATCTTGTATTACCAAAAATCAATTTATATTTATGTTATAATTATAAAATTAATAATAAATCTATGACATAAACCATGCAATGGCTTAGAGTGTCAAACACTCAAACTCCATGCAAGCCTTTGAGTGAAATGCACACTATCACCATGCAATGCCTTAGAGTGTTTGTACACTATTAACATGCAATGCCATATCAATGACAAGTGTCATGTGGGCCCCACACGTTTCCCAATGAAAGTGGGCCCACGTCCACTCTCGCGTTCGGGTTCGATATTTCCGAAATACCGAGCTAGCGTCGCGACGTTAATTAAATCGGATTTAAATAAATAATCGCTCCTAGCGAAATTATTATTTACGTCGCTTACGAATTAATTCTAAATTAACTCGTACGCCCGAATTAAAATCTAATTTTAATTTCGCGTCGAAATCGAATTTCGATTATTATATCGAATATAATAATTTTGTCGATTAATTCCAAATTAATCGTTCTCTCTCTAAACTAGGCACTTTATCGAGATAAAGTTTCTCCGTAATTAATCCAAGATTAATTAAGTCCGAATCAAATATCATAGGTGAATCTTCAGGAAGCGACCCAAGAGATCTCCGGATATTTTGGCAGTAAATCCGGTCGTCGGATAATCCGAACACGTACGTACCTCGTACTACGTCTATACCGATTCACAAGACAAGGTTGGCTTCTAGCAAAGCGCCATGCCTACCCAATTCTCCAGAAATATTCTTATAGGAATATAAGATCTGTATCAAGCGTAGTATACCGTAGTATTGCGTACATCGATCCAGTATCGGATGATCACATGCTAGGCCTGGGGCTGGAGATGTGTCTGCCCCGTACGAAACATATATCGGACATCAAGCAACTAGTCTCTTTAAATCGGACAATCCTGACCTGGTCATATTGTCCCGACGGTTGCAACCTTTTATAGAGTACTAGTTCTGTGTCCTGCGTGATCATCGCCTCCATATGTCTGAAGCGATACTTCCATCTTGACATTACATCCAGTACACTACGATTCTCGATAAACCCAGAAGAGGTGTACACAGAACCGGTTAAGGTCCCCAACCACCAAAACCAAAGTTTACCGATTGTCGCAAGTACTAGCGATGTAAGTCTCAGGTTAAGACCATATACACCTACCTTGATGCGGCCTCCCATAGACACGTAGACATACTACCAATGGGATTCCGCGGGGTCTATCCAGAGCGAAGCTGTTTTCCGTACCATCGGTAAAACACAACCTCCTATCGCACTTGCATAAGTATCCAATACTTAAATATATGAGAACTATGCCGTTGTGCCCTCACAACGTGCACAAGCGCAATACTAGTCTATTCCGCATTATCGATGTCCGATCTCGATAATACTACGACTAGGGATATTTAATGATTAAACCTTTATGGATTGATACTGTCTCATATCATCTCAATCCGGTACTAATCATATGGACTTTCGCCATTTATATATCAAAGTAAATAACATTACAAAACGGCAAAAGGCAATTCATTATCACATAGTTAATTTTGTACAATAATACAATATCATTTACAAACAGTGACGCTATGGGACATAATGTCTAACAATCTCCCACTTGGCCTATAGCCAGTCACTCAGGCATCTAATACCCGAACTATGTATGTGTCGTTCAAAAACTTGCTGAAGAACAGCCTTCGTCAGCGGATCTGCAATGTTATCATCTGATGTGACCTTCTCGACCTTTACATCGCCACGATGTATAATCTCCCGAATCAGATGGTAACGTCGAAGAACATGCTTGGACCGTTGATGAGACCTTGGTTCCTTAGCCTGCGCTATAGCCCCGTTATTGTCACAATACAATGGAACGGGCTCAGCTGCTAACGGAACTACTCCTAATCCGATTAGGAACTTTCGGATCCAAACTGCCTCCTTTGCTGCTTCAGATGCAGCGATGTACTCCGCTTCTGTTGTTGAATCGGCAACAGTATCTTGCTTGGAAGATTTCCAGCTCACTGCTCCGTTATTCAAACAAAAAATGTACCCGGATTGTGACTTATAGTCATCCTTGTCGGTTTGGAAACTTGCATCGGTATACCCAGATACCTCAAGTTCTCCACCTCCATAAATTAAGAAAGCATCCTTAGTTCGTTTAAGATACTTAAGGATATTCTTAACTGCTGTCCAGTGACCTTCACCTGGATCGGCCTGATAGCGACTGCACATGCTCAAAGCATATGAGACATCAGGTCGTGTACATATCATGGCATACATGATCGATCCGACTGCCGAGGCGAACGGTATCCGACTCATGTGGTCTCTCTCTTCCTGAGTCTTAGGACACATGTCCTTAGACAGAGAGGTACCTCGTACCATTGGAACCAATCCCCTCTTGGATTGTTCCATGTTGAATCGCTTCAACACTTTATCAATGTATGTACTCTGGGAGAGTCCAAGCAGCTTTCTAGATCTATCCCGGTAGATCTTTATTCCAAGAATAAAGGCTGCTTCTCCCAGATCTTTCATGGAGAATTTTAATGAAAGCCAAGCTTTCACCGACGTTAGCATGGGAATGTCATTGCCTATAAGCAATACGTCGTCGACATAAAGGACAATAAAAGTAAGTGCTCTCCCACTAACCTTCTTGTATACACAAGGGTCATCTGCGTTTTGCACGAAATCATATTCTTTATGATCTCATCAAAACGCTGATTCCATGACCGTGATGCTTGCTTCAATCCATAAATGGATCGATTTAACTTACAAACCTTGTTTGCAAGTCTAGGCACGATAAAACCGTCAGGCTGTTGCATATAAACATCCTCCAAAAGGTTTCCGTTAAGGAAAGCGGTTTTAACGTCCATCTGCCATATCTCGAAGTCGAAATATGCAGCTATTGCAAGCATTATCCGAATGGATTTAATCATGGCAACGGGTGAGAAGGTTTCGTCATAATCAATACCGTATTGTTGACGATACCCCTTCGCTACAAGCCTAGCTTTGTACGTTTGTACGTTGCCATCCATGTCGGTCTTCTTTTGAAGATCCATCTGCATCCAATAGGCTTTACGCCTTCTGGTGCATCAACCAGTGTCCAAACTTGGTTGGCGTACATGGAATCCATCTCGGACTTCATGGCATCTTGCCATAAAGCGGAATCGATATTTCGTATCGCTTCCTCATACGTAGCCGGCTCATTATCCTCAATAAGATTAATATCTACATGAGGTGAGATCAGGAACCCATACCTCTCAGGTACTGTTCTGACTCTCTCCGACCTACGCGGTCCTTGTGTATGTGAAGTTTGTGGTACAGACTCATCCTGGACGGTCTGTTCTTGTTCCGTCGTTGATTCATTGCCAGGAACAGTATTACCACGATCTTCATCGAGTTCTACTTTCCTCCCACTTACCACTGCATTTATAAAATCCTTCTCAAGGAAAAATGCATGTAGAGCAACAAATACTTTGTTCTCTTGCGGGTGATAGAAGTAATATCTTTGGTTTCCCTAGGATATCCTACGAAAAGGCATTTATCAGATTTGGGTTCAAGTTTGGTACCTTCCAAACGTTTAACATATGCCCAGCATCCCCAAATCTTCAGGAAAGAGAAACCTGGTTTCCTTCCTGTCCATATTTCATATGGAGTCTGTTCAACAGACTTCGACGGTACCTTATTCAAAATAAGTATAGCACTGTTTAATGCGTATCCCCAGAAGGATATTGGTAGCTCAGTGCGACTCATCATTGACCTTACCATGTCCAACAAGGTGCGGTTTCTCCGTTCGGACACACCATTTAATTGCGGTGTTCCAGGAGGAGTCCACTGTGAAAGAATACCATATTCTTTCAAGTAATCTTGAAACTCATAACTTAAGTATTCCCCACCACGGTCTGACCGTAATGTCTTAATACTCTTCCCTGTTTGTTTCTCCACTTCGTGTCGAAACTCTTTGAATTTCTCAAAAGTTTCCGACTTGTGTCTCATAAGATACACATAACCGTAACGAGATGCATCATCTGTAAAGGTTACGAAGTAGTGAAATCCACCTCTAGCCTGGCTAGACATGGGCCCGCATACATCAGTATGAACTAGAGCCAACAGTTCTGTGGCACGTTCACCTTTACCGCTAAAAGGTGATTTAGGCATTTTGCCTAAAAGACAAGATTCGCAGACGTCATATGAATTGGGATCAAATTCGTCCAAGTACCCACTCTTCGAGAGTGTGGATATGCGAGTCTTGTTGATGTGTCCTAGACGACAATGCCATATATAAGCTTCATCTTTTAGATTACTCCTTTTGAGCCTTTGTTTGTCATTTTAGGAGATTCATTTATATTCAAAATATAAAGACCGTTATTTGCAACAGCTGTGCAAATTTCTGCATCATTCAGATATAAATAACACCCAGTGTTTCTGAATACAAAAGTGTAACCCTGCTGGGTTAACAAGGATACAGATATAATATTCCTAGTTAAACTAGGTACAAAATAACAGTTCATAAGTTTAAGTACATGCCCTGAGGGCAGTTCTAAAAAAAAGTCCCTACGGCCAAAACAGCAACAGGTGTTCCGTTTCCGACCCGTAGATCCATCTCCCCTGACCCAGCCCCTGCTCATGCGCCCACATCTACAAATATGAGCACCACAACAGAATCAAAAATCCAATTTTTAAAACTAGAAGTATTCATATTTATCTCAATGACAAACATACCAGAGGCGATAGCCTTGCTAGCCTTGATATCCTCCCTCTGCCCAATGCCCATTCGGCAGTCACGTTTCCAGTGACCCCTCTTGCCGCAGTTTAGGCAGATGTCGCGAGATTTGTCCTTTGGCTTCCTAGAAGCCACTGTCAACTTGCCTTTGCCCTTCTTCTTGAAACTTTTCTTCCTCGCACCTCCAATTGCCTTGGGCCCGGCCCTTGGCGCATGAGAGGTCGATGCATAATGCGCCTCGCGCTTGCTCCCCTTTAGGAGTTCCTTTTCGGACTCCTTCAGTACGGACAACAACTCTCCGAGAGTGTCGTCAGTATCCATCAACTTGTAGTTGATGATGATTTGTTTCCAAGTATCGGGCAGCGATTGTAATATCATATCAATCGTCAGCTCTGCCTCCAAGACAATGCCCATATTGGCTAACTCATCAATGTCAGCGATCATTTGAGTCCCGTGGGCCTCAACTGATGCGCCGTCTGTCATCCGGGAGCGGAAGAGTTTCCTTACTAGCTCGTACCTCTTCATCCGCTTGTTAGTGCGGTGAAGATCACGCAATCTTGCCATCATGTTATAGGGATCCAAGTCCCTATTTTGGCGTCTGAAATGCTGAGTCATTGCAGCTAGCATAATTGACTGAGCTTGGTCACAATCATCACTATGAGTTCTCCATAACTCTAGCTCCAGTGGCTCAGTGGGTTTAGGCGGGAGAGGCCTCTGAATAGTATACAGTACCCTCTCAGCCCCAAGCACAATCTTGAGGTTCATTTCCCAGTCGGCAAAGTTTGTCCCTTTGAAGACATTATCGCCCATGATTATGTCGCGGATATTACCTTTGCCAGTCATCTTGACGACTATAGTCCAACTATAAAGTCAACGATGTTATGGGTACAGTCAAACTGTTACAAGTAAAATAACAATATATTAGTCCAACTAAAAAATATTGACGAAATAATTTTGAAAGACGTGTAAGGCTAATTATCTGAACGAAATTGCAAATTCAATAATAGCCTCCCACTATTTTCTTCAAGTCTCCAACCCTCTGTAGAGAACTCGGGAAATCGCATTTCCTAGCGGGCTAGGATCCCGTTAAATAACATACAACCCTGACTTTGGCCAATAAAAAATTGCATGCTATTTAACTTAGGTAGATCTCTATGATCAATGGATCTCATCCAATTCCTAGATCCGGTTAGGTGGACATCCAAGTCCGAAACATATATATCTAATATCAGTCAATGTATCTAATACATTTCCTAACCTATCCTCCGAATCATCTAGGCCATGGCTTTGGCCAAAAACAAACCTAATGATTCCAGTTAAGCGGGACCCATTGACGAGGAAAGTTTCGTAATCAATGTCATGGACAAAAAGTGACCTTGACTTTGGCCAATAAAAAATCACGATTTGGACAAGACACCGATATGCAACAAAACTCTCATGATTCAAGTACATCCTTGATTGACAAAGGTCTTGACTTTGGTCCAAACAAAACCAATGCCAATTTCGGATCTTGAACAAGAATCATTCAATGGAAGGATATTCGCTTAATATAAATTGAGGGATTTTCGCGTAATTGGCAACCAATTTATTTATCTTTGTTAGGTCTCATCATCATACACCCTTAAGCATGCTTCTAAAACATCAAAGCGCGTAAAGTAAAGTAAATTAATAGTGATATGCGGATGGATATATAAACAACTTGTTCCTAGAACAAATCACTCCCTTCTCTCTCCCCGCTAGCACTATTCTACTACTACCCAATTACATAATACAATAAGAGAAACCTCATTTACATTGAGGGGAATTAGGTGAGAAGAGAATACAAAGAGATAAAGAGATAAGGCTGGACACGCAGGTCCAATTTATAAATTCCAAATTTACAATAATTTCTAAAATTACCCTTTCCCTTCTAATATCCATCCGATATACACTATTCATTCATCACATACATATATATTCAAACAAGACATGCTTTTACAACCAATCTAATCCAATTAATTAGTCTTTGTTTAAGTGATCATCCAATGTTCAAACAACGGTTTGATTTTTGCGCGAGTCCAACTCTATTGAGAATAAGTACATAAGGTACGAATTCGCGAATTATATCGAACTAACTACTTATTAAATCTGATTTAATACGTATTCAATACTAATTCATTCATTTAATTCCAAATTAAATGTTTACACTTTTAATGTGCTTTAAAGACTTAGATTCTAAATCTAATCTTATTGGGCCTCAAAGCCCAACTAACATCCAATGTTGAATTTAATTCAAGTCAAATGGACTTAGAATTGATTTATTAAGGCTTGGGCTTTGGTCAATGTGGGTCAAACCCAATTACCAAGCCCAAATAAGGAATCACCCTTAAGTGCCATAAAACCAATTTTAAGCCCATAAGGCCCAATTAAATTATTAAAGCCCATTAATTAAATTTTAATATTCCAAACATTAAAGTCCAATTAATTAAAGTGTAATACCAAGATTAATATTAAATCAAATATTTCAAAAATACCCATTTAATTTATTAATCATGTATTTGCAAAATAAATGTCCAACATTAATTTTATCAAAAAATCAACTCCATTTCATGTCCTTGTTGATTCGGCCAAGGTGAGTTTTTTGTGTCGATTTGTTTTTCAATCCGATTGAATTACTAATCTACGTCCCGTATACGTTCTAAGTCATCCAATGATCTTATACACAAAAAAATATCAAACCACTCCAAGTAGTAATACATTCGGCCAAGGCATGGATTGGGGGGGGAAAAATCATCCAATGCATTTTTCATGAAATTGATTCCATATAACATCATGTTATACACATGCAAGCATACTTATTAATCAAATTTCATAAGAACATGCTTATATCAATTTCATCATGCCATTCGGCCAAGGTGAATATATTGGGGAAAAATCATCCAATGCATTTTTCATAAAATTGATTCCATGTAATATCATGTTATACACATGCAAGCATACTTATTCATCAAATTTCATAAGAACATGCTTCAATCAATTTATCACACCCATTCGGCCAAGGTAGAAATTTTGGGGAAAAATCATCCAATGCATTTTTCATAAAATTGATTTCATATAATGTCATTTAACATACATATAAGCATACTCATTCATCAAATTTCACAAGAACATGCTTCAATCAATTTACCCAAATTTTAACCTAAAGTATTTCATGCTTAAACCTAGCTCAATGATACCATTGTTGGTTTCTATATATAGGTCCCAAACAAAGATTAAGCATGTGAAATACTATAAAGAATATATATTTAAACATGAAGTATGGCGGAATCATACTTACAATGCCTGTGTGATGAAATAGAAGATCAAATGGTAGAAGCTCCAAGTGGTGGAGGATTCGGCCAAGAGGAGGAAGAAGACTTGAAGCTCCAAGCTTTTTATTCCAAGCTCTTTGATGGTTTCCCTATCACCTCTTTTGATCCCTTGCTTGTGCTAGCAAAATGGAGAAGTGGAAGATCAAATCTTCCTTGCCCTGACAATGGTGTTCACGGCAATTTGAGAGAGAAGAGAGAGTTTTGTGTAAAGACTTGATTAATTAATCTTTGTATTACCAAAAATCAATTTATATTTATGTTATAATTTATTAAATTAATAATAAATCTATGACATAAACCATGCAATGGCTTAGAGTGTCAAACACTCAAACTCCATGCAAAGCCTTTGAGTGAAATGCACACTATCACCATGCAATGCCTTAGAGTGTTTGTACACTATTAACATGCAATGCCATATCAATGACAAGTGTCATGTGGGCCCCACACGTTTCCCAATGAAAGTGGGCCCACGTCCACTCACGCGTTCGGGTTCGATATTTCCGAAATACCGAGCTAGCGTCGCGACGTTAATTAAATCGGATTTAAATAAATAATCGCTCCTAGCGAAATTATTATTTACGTCGCTTACGAATTAATTCTAAATTAACTCGTACGCCCGAATTAAAATCTAATTTTAATTTCGCGTCGAAATCGAATTTCGATTATTATATCGAATATAATAATTTTGTCGATTAATTCCAAATTAATCGTTCTCTCTCTAAACTAGGCACTTTATCCGAGATAAAGTTTCTCCGTAATTAATCCAAGATTAATTAAGTCCGAATCAAATATCATAGGTGAATCTTCAGGAAGCGACCCAAGAGATCTCCGGATATTTTGGCAGTAAATCCGGTCGTCGGATAATCCGAACACGTACGTACCTCGTACTACGTCTATACCGATTCACAAGACAAGGTTGGCTTCTAGCAAAGCGCCATGCCTACCCAATTCTCCAGAAATATTCTTATAGGAATATAAGATCTGTATCAAGCGTAGTATACCGTAGTATTGCGTACATCGATCCAGTATCGGATGATCACATGCTAGGCCTGGGGCTGGAGATGTGTCTGCCCCGTACGAAACATATATCGGACATCAAGCAACTAGTCTCTTTAAATCGGACAATCCTGACCTGGTCATATTGTCCCGACGGTTGCAACCTTTTATAGAGTACCAGTTCTGTGTCCTGCGTGATCATCGCCTCCATATGTCTGAAGCGATACTTCCATCTTGACATTACATCCAGTACACTACGATTCTCGATAAACCCAGAAGAGAAGAGGTGTACACAGAACCGGTTAAGGTCCCCAACCACCAAAACCAAAGTTTACCGATTGTCGCAAGTACTAGCGATGTAAGTCTCAGGTTAAGACCATATACACCTACCTTGATGCGGCCTCCCATAGACACGTAGACATACTACCAATGGGATTCCGCGGGGTCTATCCAGAGCGAAGCTGTTTTCCGTACCATCGGTAAAACACAACCTCCTATCGCACTTGCATAAGTATCCAATACTTAAATATATGAGAACTATGCCGTTGTGCCCTCACAACGTGCACAAGCGCAATACTAGTCTATTCCGCATTATCGATGTCCGATCTCGATAATACTACGACTAGGGATATTTAATGATTAAACTTTATGGATTGATACTGTCTCATATCATCTCAATCCGGTACTAATCATATGGACTTTCGCCATTTATATATCAAGTAAATAACATTACAAAACGGCAAAAGGCAATTCATTATCACATAGTTAATTTTGTACAATAATACAATATCATTTACAAACAGTGACGCTATGGGACATAATGTCTAACAAATATGAAGATGGCTCAAAGCCGTGAGAGAGAGGAGGGAAAGAAATGGGTTTCTTAGAAAACGTGAGTAGTGGAGAGAGTGAAGGAAAAAAATTTGTTTAATTTTTATATATTTGATTTCCAAAAATCAAATACCAAAAAACCTTTTCCATTTACCCAAAGTCAAAAAGAAAAAACCAATTAAGCTTTCAACTACCACATCAATCACAAATCAATCAATTAAATTTCATATCACTCAAAGTGACATGTGATTTGACGCTTGATGTGACTAGCGATTTGACGCTTGATGTGACTTACGTGCCGCATTCGAATTCGAAATGCGAATCCGCTCGCAAACACACTCTAGGTCGGGTTCGCTAATTCTGAATTAACGAATTTTCCATTGTGACGTAATTAATTTATTATGCCTAGCGAAATCACTATTCACATCGCTAACGAATTAATTCTAAATTAACTCGTTCGCCCGAATTAAAATCTAATTTCAATTCCGGGTCGAAATCTAATTTCGTATAATATATCGAATATATTATTTTATCGATTAATTCCAAATTAATCGTTCTCTCTCTTTAATTAATATTTTATCCCAGATAAAATATCTCCGTAATTAATCCCAGATTAATTTTCTCTCTCAGAAAATTAATCCCAGATTAATTAAAGTGCGAGTCATACATCTTCGGTGAATCTTCGGAAGCGACCCATGAGATCCCCGGATATGTTGGCAGTAAATACGTTCGTCGGACTATCCGAACACGTAAGTACCTAGTACTACATTTATACCGATTTACAAGACAAGGTTGGCTTCTAGCAAAGCGCCATGCCTACCCAATTCTCCAGAAATATCCTTACAGGAATAAAAGATTTATATCAAGCATAGTATACGTGGTATTGCGTATTTCGATCCATCATCGGATGACCACGTGCTAGGCCTGGGGCTGGAATTGTGTCTGCCCCATACGAAGCACATATCGGATGTCTGGTAACTAGTCTCTATAATCGGATATACATGACCTAGTCATAATATCTTGATAGCTCGAGCATTTAAGAGACTAAATGTCGTATCCTGCGCGATCATCATCTCCACTATGACTCAAGTGATACTTCCATCTCGACATCACACCCAACACACTACGATTCTCAGTATACCCATAATAGGCGTACACAGAACCTATTAATGCCCTGGAAGACCGCAACCAAAGCATATTAATTGTCGCAAGTATTAGCGGTGCAAGTCTCAGGTTAAGACCAAATTACACCTACCCTGATTGCAGACTCCCATAAACACATAGTCATACTACCAATGGGATTCCGCGGGGTCTATCCAGAGTGAAGCTGTTTCCCGTACCATCGGTAAAACACAACCTTCTATCACACTTGCATGAGTATCCTATACCCAAATATATGATAACTATGTCGTTGTGCTCTCACAGCGTGCACAAGTGTAATACTAGTCTTTTACGTATTATCGATGTCCAATCTCGATAATACTCTGACTAGGGATATTTAATGATTTATCCTTTGTGGACTGATACTGTCTCATATCATTCTCAATCCAGGAACAAATCATAAGGACCTCCTATCATTTATACATCTTGGTGATCTAATCACAAATGATAAGAGAGCAATCTCATTTGTCACATAGTTAATTTGTACAATAATACCATTATCTGTACAAATAGTGACGCTATGGGTCATAATTGTCCAACAAACATATCATTGCTTGATGAACATGGTCTTAACTAAGTTGGTTTAAAGGTCCTCTATTCGAGGGAAATGCCTAAAGGCTACCTTTATCAAAACGTTTTGCCGCGCCAGATGAGGCATGTTTTATTGAACGTGAGATGTGTTCAATCGGGTATCTGATGTCCAATATCATTACTTTTCTATTCACATATGATTACTTGACGCCCATTGGTTTGACTAGGGTGGATTAAAGGTCCTCTATTCGAGGGAAATGCCTAAAGGCTACCTTTACCACGATGTTTTGCCACGCCGGACGAAGTGCACTCGATTGAATGTGAAATGTGTTCCATCAGGCACACGAGGTCCTAAATTGTGTTTTGTTTATCCATATATGTGTTTGTGTCATTTCAAATGCCATTTTGGCAATCTCCTTCAAATGCGTTTCCAAACGCTACACGAACGTATGCATCATGCCTCATTCCATTCGAACACATTTACGAATGCTACACGAACGTATGTATTCCGTATCATTTCCGTTCATTGTATCATGCATCAGGTTTTATCCCGTTCGAACGTATTATCAAACGTTATATGAACGCGGACATTCTATTTATCGTTCGAACGCGTTATCAAACGCTACTCGAACTCTTGCATTATGTTTACTATTTGAATGCGTTTACGAAAGCTACACGAACACGTACACACTAGACATATTCCTTCATCATGTTTCATATATGTTTGTTTCCTTAGTCATTCTCTCCCCCCATCATATGCTTAGTTAGCCCTCTTTAATATTTATGCCTTTATCGTTATTGTTTATTTATATTTTCCGCATTTATTTATTTGATATGCTCATGAGATTGTATGCTCGCGTTTATTATTAATGCCTTTATAGTTGTTATTAGTTACATTATTGCACTTTATTGTTTAATATGTTCATGAATTATGTATTTTTCCTTCATTTTTTCATTTACGATTATGGGTGTTTAAACTTGCATGTTGCTTAAATTATCTGGTATGTGTTGCATGAGATTTGGTTGTACTATTGCATAAATCCTTTCGTTACAAGTGGCATAAGTAAGGGACCATTCCGAACCCAATGGTTTGAGGTCTTCCCTTGCGATGGGTGAGTGCGGCCTTAAATCATTTTCCCGGTTCACATCGGGTGGCGACTCCATTTTTAGTTCTCTAGTTTAGTCCCCCGCGTGCTACTCCGTACTCCCAACCGGGCCGCGAGAGTCAGAACAGCGTCGCCGATTTCTGTGTCCTACAAACGCGCTTCCAAGAGACGACTTAAGAGGTTAGACTTGAAGGCATATTTTTATTTATTCCCGCACTTTCTTTCCTTTAGTTATTATTATTTCTTCGCATGCGTATTATAGTTTCATGTAAGTTGTGGCCATGGGATGAATGAAATATGTGTTATCTCTTGCGGTATATCGGATGGAAACCCGAATGTAAATTCCGTAGTCAAATCCGAATAGACGGTAGTGCGGTCTGCACTCGAGATACAATGCCACGTACCGCTTGAGAGACGCACATATTTCGTGTCATTCGATCTTATGTTTATTGTTGTTTGTTAGAAATAGTATGTTACTTTAATGCATGATTAGGTTGTTTAGTATGTTATTTTTTATGCATGATTAGTTGATTATTTCCAAGCATGGTTTAGTTATTTCTTTCGCAGTAGGAACTTGATTATGTCTCTTCTACATTTATGTTTAGATTATTATTTATTTACATTGTCATGCTTAGCAATTTAATGTATGCATGAGATTGTATGTTTTCCGTTATTCCGACTTACTTTTATCCATGCAAACTTAGATATAGGTAGTATGCAAACTTAGATGTAGGTTATTGTTGCGTAGACTCGGTTATATTATTACATAAATCCGTTCATTACAAGTGTCATAAGTAAGGGACCATTCTGAACCCAACAGTTTGAGGTCTTCCCTTGCGAGGGGTGAGTGTGGCGTTAAATCATTTTCCCAGTTCACACTGAGTGGCGACTCCATGTTATTTCTTTGGTTTAGTTCCCCGCGGGCTACTCCGTACTCCCGACTGGGCCGTGAGCCTAGAATAGCGTCGCCGATTTCTGTGTCCTACAGTCTGGTGACTCCACTGGGGATAGAGAATCGGCCCTGAAATAATGTCTTGTAATGATTGTGATTTGTGCTTTAGTTAACCGTGTCTACCGTGGGTTGAAAGGGGTTTAATCAAAGGCACTATTAGAGCTATGTAATGGTTTGGTGTATTCCTTCATTCACTACCTTTCTATAAGGAAAAGCTGTGAAGGCACCTAGATAATCATTTACTCGAAGCTTACCGTGATGGACTAATTTGGAGGACCTATTGTTTATTCCTGTCACCAAGGTGATAAGAGCCTAAGAGGCTTGGATATTTAAGAGAGTCCGCTCGACCCTTCCTCTGGGGAATCTTCTATAGGAAATCCATCTGACAGTCAGTCATGCATCTTAACTCGTTAGCATGTACCTTAGCGTATAAAAATGGTTTGCTCACTTGGTCGCTCGGACCCTTGAGTGAGGAGACCTAGTTATGGGCAATCCTTCACCAACGAGAGCATTTGTATATACCCCTATAAACCCGCATATGAACCGTAGTTGTGTGACTAATAGAAACTATCCATTTATGCATATGTTTAGGACCATCGTCATTTGGATTCAGTTGGACTTCTTGTCATGAGGTATGGGCTTGTTGGGTCATTTAAATTGGGACGAGTCTGTGCTTTATGGCAATTGGGCCAAAAACTTCTAAAATGCCAATGGGCCATTTTGTGTTTAGGCCCCTCATCATTTGAATTTGTTTAGCCATGTTATCACAAAAGTGTAAACCTGTTGGGCCTTTTCAACTGGGAAAAGTTTGCACCGCGCAATAATATGATTGACTGCTTCAAATGATAATGGGCCGACTTATACATTCCATGCATCGCACGCATACATGCTAACATAAAGTTTTAAGAGACACCATAGATACCCGTTGGGTTAGGGAAGAGGGCAGACTCATCAAAAGCCGTTAGAGAACATGAGCGAATCAGTTAACGAGGGATCTCGTATGGATCAGTTGGAGACTAGTCTCACTAAGGTTACCGAGCAGTTGCAAGCTTTGACCACCACTGTGGCCAATATGGCTCTGCCACATGCTGGGGAAGGCTCTGAGAATGAGAAGTGTGAGGACCCACCGAACAGATTGAGTGATGATATCCCTATCTTTGATGATAACATGGCTGAGTATGAAACGTGCGCCTTCGGACTGATGGCACTGATAGCCATGAGAGTTAAAAATGTAGAAGTCTATGGAGACTCGATGTTGGTAGTCCCACAGATGCAATGGGAATGGGAATTAAAGGAAGAATGGTGAAACCTTACTTGTTCCACATTAGGAGTCTGGCACAGGCCCTCCCCGATTGCAAATTCCAGCACTTGCCGTTATAAGAGAACCAAATGGCAGGCGTGTTGGCCACCCTAGACGCAACTTGGGAAAATCCAGAGAAATTGGTGATGAGACCTCTAGTGTTGACAACGGCAAGCAGACCTGTCTACGAGATAGAAAAGGTCTTGGAAGTAGAGATCAACGATGGGAAACCCTGGTACTATGATATTCAGCGATACTTAGAACACAGAGAACTTCCGGAAGAAGCAAGCAGAAAAGACATGATAGCCATTCAGAAGTTGGCTTCTTAATATATGAGTTTGAATGGAGAACTATACAAGAGACATGTGAATAGCATTCAGCTGAAGTGTTAAGAAAAGAGGAGGCTCAGAAGGCAATGGAAGAAGTACATGCCGGAGTATATGGACCGCACATGAATGGGTTGAATTTATCTCGCAAGATAGTAAGCCAATGTTTTTACTGGTCGACCGTGGAATCTCACTGCGCAAAGTTGGTAAAGCATTGTCACGATTGCCAAACACACGGTAACTTGAACCATTTACCGCACACAGAGTTTCATGGGCTGTCAGAGCCATGGCCTTTCTCAGCATGGGCAATTGATATGATCGGAAAAATTTGACCGCACGCATCGAATGGACATCGCTTCATGGTAATGGCAGTAGACTACTTTTCAAAATGGGTGGAAGCAGAGTCATTTCGTAATGTCACAGCAAGGTAGATGGCGAAGTTTATAGCCCGGAATCTCATATGTCGATATGGAATACCGCATCATGTAGTAACAGATAAATGAGTCCATTTTCTAGGAGAAACAAAGGCAATGCTACAGAAGTATGGAATAGGACATCACAAGTCGTCACCCTACAGGCAGCATGCAAATGAGGCTGTCGAGGCAGCCAATAAGGCAATAAAGAAGATGTTAGCCAAAATGACAGAGAATTATAAAGATTGGGCCGATAAGCTGCCATACGCCCTTTGGGGATATAGAACTTCTTTGAAAATAGCAACGAGAGCCACGCCTTACTCTCTGGTATACGGAATTGAAGCAGTACTGCCAGTGGAAGTTGAGATACAGTCTATGCGGGTATTAGCAGAAACAGAGTTACCTGAACAGGAATGGGCCTCGCAGAGATTTGAACAGTTAGCACTGCTGGATGAGAAGAGAATGAAGTCCTTGCATCACATGCAGATATACCAGAAGAGGTTGGCTCGAGCGTTCAACAAGAAGGTGTGTCCTACCAAGATCAGAAAGGGTGATCTGGTGCTTAAGCAATCGAAGCCCTCGAAAACAAACCCTAGAGGAAAGTTCAGACCCAACTAGGAAGGACCCTACATAGTCCAGAAAGTAATAGGAAATGAGGCAGTAAGACTGTTAGATTTAGAAGGGAATGAGTTCACCGAGCCGATCAACGTGGATAGATTGAAGCAATATTTTGCCTGAGGAAGAGAAGACCGAGCGATCACCAAGAGGACTGGCGGAAGACCTAACCCAACGGAATAGGAAATTCATCCATGCATGCATGCATACACGTAACATATTTGCATTATTTTGTTTTGTTGTGTTTTGTATTGTATTCACAGGTTTCAAAGAAGAAAAGAAGAAAATGGGAAATGGAAGCCAACCAGTGTTGGTTTCTATAATTAGTCCCAAAGAAAGATTAAGCCATAGAAATACAAATAACATACATGCAAAGCTAGAAATATGGCGGAATCATACTTACTAAGCTTTGTGACGAAAATGGTGAAGACAATCCTTGAGTCTTCAAGGTGGAAGTTTCGGCCAAGCAAGAAGATGGAGAGAAGCTGCGAATCTTCAAGTGTTCCAAGCTCCAAGGTTGTTTCCCTATCACCTCTTTTGATCCTTGCTTGTGCTAGCAAAAATGGAGAATTAAAAACAAATTTTCTACCTTTGGTTTGAAGCTCACGGCGTGAGAAAAAGGAAGAAGGAAATGAGAGTTAGCCTTTTGTTTTCTTTTTATTACAAAAACGTGAGAGACCAAAATGAAAAGCAAATAATAATGATATCAAATACCAAATAAATTTTTTAATCAAAAAACCCTTCAAAAACCGTGAAAGGTTTTTCCCTCCAAAGGAAAATTCATCATTTGCCATCATTATCTCACATTGAGAATAGAGACAATGTATCATCCCTTAAAGGTGACTAGATACATCCATCATCTATTCGTATCAAGTAATGAGATATCGCGATGTGATTTGCGGATTACACCCGTTTCATAATACGAATGTGTCCGCAAACACTTTCGGGCCCAATTTCGCTAATTCCGAATTAACGAATTTCCGTCGCGACGATAATTAAATAATTACGCCTAGCGGAATTATTATTCAAATCGCTAACGAATTAATTCCAAATTAATTCTTCTGCCAGAATTAAAATCCGATTTTAATTCCGCGGCGAATTCTAATTTCGTTTAATAATATATCGAATATATTATTTTATCGATTAATTCCAAATTAATCGATCTCTCTCTCTCTCCTAATAAGGCATTTTATCCAAGATAAAGTTTCTCCGTAATTAATCCAAGATTAATAAAGTTCGAATCAAACATCATAGGTGAATCTTCAGGAAGCGACCCAAGAGATCTCCGGATATGTTGGCAGTAAATACGGTCGTTGGATAATCCAAACACGTACGTACCTCGTACTACGTTTTTACCGATTTACAAGACAAGGTTGGCTTCTAGCAAAGCGCCATGCCTACCCAATTCTCCAGAAATATTCTTACTGGAATATTATATCTATATCAAGCGTAGTATACCGTAGTATCGCGTACATCGATCCAGTATCGGACGATCACATGTTAGCCTGGGGCTGGAAATGTGTCTGCCCCGTACGAAACATATATCGGATATCAAACAACTAGTCTCTTTAAATCGGACAATCCTGACCTGGTCATATTGTCCCGACGGTTGCAACCTTTTATAGAGTACCAGTTCTGTATCCTGCGTGATCATCATCTCCATATGTCTGAAGTGATACTTCCATCTTGACATCACATCCAGTACACTACGATTCTCGATAAACCCAGAAGAGGCGTACACAGAACCGGTTAAAGCCCCGAACCACCAAAACCAAATTTTACCGATTGTCGCAAGTACTAGCGATGCAAGTCTCAGGTTAAGACCATATACACCTACCCTGATGCGGCCTCCCATAGACACGCAGACATACTACCAATGGGATTCCGCGGGGTCTATCCAGAGTGAAGCTGTTTTCCGTACCATCGGTAAAACACAACCTCCTATCGCACTTGCATAAGTATCCAATACTTAAATATATGAGAACTATGCCGTTGTGCCATCACAACTCGCACAAGTGCAATACTAGTCTATTCCGCATTATCGATGTCCGATCTCGATAATACTCCGACTAGGATAGGGATTTAATGATTAAACCTTTTATATTGATATTGTCTCATATCATCTCAATACGGAACTAATCATACGGACTTTTGCCATTAATATATTAAAGTAAATAATTTTACAAAACGGCAAAATGCAATTTCATTGTCACATAGTTAATTTTGTAAATAATACAATATCATTTACAAAACAGTGACGCTATGGGTCATAATGTCTAACAATCTCCCACTTGGCCATAGTCAGTCACCAAGCATCTAAACCTGAACTATTGATATGCGTTCAATACTTGCTGAAGAACAGCCTCGTCAGCGGATCTCAATGTTGTCATCTGATGCGACCTTCCGACCTTTTTACATCGCCACGATGTTTAATCCCAAATCAGATGTATCGCCGAAGAAACATGCTTGGATCGTTGTGTTGGTTTTCATAAGGTCCCAAGATCAAACAAGACATGAAATATGTGTGAACACACCAACGGAGGTAGCGGAATACTCACATTGATCGGTTAGTCGATTTGGAGACGATTCAAGCCCAAAAACGCACTGCCTTTCACGCCCACTGCATGCAGTCCACTGCCCTGCCAAAAACAGAAAATTGGGTGAAGAAACGGAGCTCCAATCTTCGTCGGATGGATCCCGTCTCATGGGGGAACCTCCCTACCACCTTCGCAAGACTCGTAGTGTGCTAGCACTTGCGGTTTTCACCATGAAAACCCAACTCTTGCTTCCCTAACTCACGCCCAAACTGGTTCAAAACCAGTGAAGAAATGGCCACCATGGCGTGAGAGGAAGAGAGAAATTTTGAGAGAAAATTGTGTTATGTTAATTAAAATGATTTACCAAAAATCAATTTATATTTATGCCATAATTTATTAAATTAATAATAAATTATGACACAAAACATGCAAATGGCTTAGAGTGTCAAACACTCAATTTCCATGCATTAACATTGAGTGCATTGTACACTATCTACATGCAAATCAGACATATAGATGACATGTGTCATGTGGGCCCCACACGTTTCCAAATGAAAGTGGGCCCACGTGCACTCACGCGTTCGGGTTCGATATTTCCGAAATACCGAGCTTACGTCGCGACGTTAATTCAATCGAATTTAAATAAATAATTGCGCCTGGCGAAATTATTATTTACGTCGCTAACGAATTAATTCTGAATTAACTCGTTTGCCCGAATTAAAATCTAATTTTAATTCCGCGTCGAAATCTAATTTCGTTTAATATATCGAATATATTAATTCATCGATTAATTCCAAATTAATCGTTCTCTCTCTTTAGACGACATTTTATCCCGGATAAAATATCTCCGTTATTAATCCTAGATTAATTTTCTCTCTCTTCTATTATAATCCCAGATTATTCAAGAGTGCGAGTTGTGCGTCATCGGTGGATTATCGGGAAGCGACCCATGAGATCCCCGGATAATCTGGCAGTAAATACGGTCGTCGGAGTATCCGAATCACGTACGTACCAAGTACTACGTTCTACCGATTTACGAGACAAGGTCGACTCCTAGCAGCAAAGCACCAAGTCTACCCAATTCTCCGGACATATCCATTAAAGAATATTAAGATCTGTATCAAGCGTAGTATACATTGTATTGTGCATATTGGCCCAGTATCGGATAATCACGTGCTAGGGCTGGGGCTGGATAAGTGTCTGCCCCGTCCGAAACACATATCGGATGTCTGGTAACTAGTCTCTATAATCGGATATTCATGACCTGGTCATAATATCACGATTGGATGCGCATCACTTAAGAGCACTAATACCGTATCCTGCGTGACATCATCTCCATTATGACTGGAGTGACACTTCCGTCTTGACATCACATCCAATACACTACGATCCTGATAAACCCAGAAGTGGTGAACACAGAACCAGTTAAGATCCCCCACCACCAAAACCAAAGTTTACGATTGTCGTAAGTATTAGCGATGTAAGTCTCAGGTTAAGACTATACACACCTACCTTGATTTCGGCCTCCCATAGACACCTAGTCATAATACCAATGGGATTCCGAAGGGTCTATCCAGAGCGAAGCTGTTTCCGTACCATCGGTGAAACACGACCTCCTATCGCACTTGCACAAGTATCCAATACTTATATATATGAGAACTATGCCGTTGTGCCCTCACAACGCGCACAAGTGCAATACTAGCCTATTCCGCATTATCGATGTCCAGTCTCGATAATACTACGGCTAGGGATATTTAATGATTAATCCTTCGTGGACTGATACTGTCTCATATCATCTCAATCCAGGAACTAATCATAGGGACCTCTCTTCATTTATATATCTATGGTGATCTAATCACAAATGACGAGAGTGCAATTTCCTTGTTACATAGTTAATTTGCTACAACAACACAATGATCTGTGCAAATAGTGACGCTATGGGTCATTTTGTCCAACAATCTCCCACTTGGCACATAGCGAGTCACTCAGTGTCCTACACCCGAACTATGTACGGTTCGCTCAAATTGCTGAGGAAAGGTTTTCGTCAGCGGATTTGTTCGATTATCGTTTGACGCGATTTATACGATCATCACATCGCCACGATGTATGATCCGAACGAATCAGATGATATAGAAGTATATATCTGGATCGTCGATGAGACCTTTAATTCCTTAGCCTGTGCTGACGCCTAGCTCAGCTGCTAACAGAACTATATCTAATCTAATTAGATTTACTTTCGACCCAAAAGACTTCTATTGCTGCCTCAGCTGCAGCAATAATCCGCATTTGTTGTTTATTCGGCAACAGTATCTTGCTTGGAAGATTTCCAGCTCACTGTCCCGTTATTCAAACTTTATAGTACCGCAGTATTTAATTGTTTGGAAACTTGCAGCAGTGATCCCAGTCACTTCAAGTTCTCCTTCTCCATAGTTTAAGATAGCATCTTTAGTTCTCTGAGATACTAACAGATGTTCTTAACTTCAATCCAGTGACTATCACTTGGATTGACCGATTGTGACTCCATATGCTTGAAGCGTATGAGACACCAATACAAGTACATTTTAAATGTACAATTTCCCAGAGAGTGTTAACAACTCAAATCTATCCCAGTAGATCTTTATTCCTTGAATAAAGGTTGTTACTCCCCAGAATTCTACGGAGAATTTCTATTGAAAGCCAAGCTTTCAACAATAGCTTTATGGGAATTTCACTGTCAGTGCGCTCTCCCACTAACCTCCTTATATACACAAGAATTATTTCGTTTTGAGTCAAATCATAAACCATTATGATTATTTCAAAACGACAGTTCCAAGAACCTTATGCTTGCATCAATCCAAACATGGATCGAATAACCCGCAAACCTTGTTTGTCGGTTATACAAAATCGTCAGGATGTTGTAAACATCCTCCAAAAGGTTTCCTTTTCAGGAAAGCGATTTTGATTTGTAACTGACATATTTCATAAATGAAATATACAGTTATCAACAAGCATCTTCAAAATGGATTTACCATGGCAACAGGTAAAAGGTTGAACCGTTATTAACATATGTTGATAACGATACCTTTCCGTCAAACCTTAGCTTTGCACGTTGGTATGTTGCCTTCCATGTATGTCTTCCTTGAAGACGTTTAATGTACCATAGGCACAACGCCTTGTGGTACAACAACTAGTATCCAAACATAGTTGTTATACATGGAATCCATTTCGGACTCATGGCACTTTGCCATAACAGGGAGTCGATACCTCGTATCACTTCCTCATAACGTAGTCGGATGGTACACCTCCATAAGATTGACATCTTTATGAGGTTAGATCAGAAACCCATACCCTAGGTTGTTTTCTGACTCTATCCGATCTACGAAGTTCTTGTGTATTTGAAGATTAATGGTATAGATTCATCATAGATGAACTATTTGTGTTCCATTAAGGACTTCGTGCCTTGAACAGTATTACTCCGATTTTCATCGAGTATCACTATCCTCCCACTGACCACTGCATATCGGTATTCCTCTCAGGAAAACCGCATGGTGAGCAACAATTACATTGTTCTCATGTGGGATTTATAAGTACTATACTTAAGGTTTCCCTTAGGATAACCTATATTGGCACTTATCCAATTTGGGTCCTTAGTTTGGTATCATCCAAACGCTATGCCTGGCATACCCAAATTATCAGGAATGAGAAACCTCGTTTCTTCCCTGTTCATATCCTATATGATATCTGTCAAACAGATTTATATGGAACCTTATTCTAAATAAGTTTTGCACTGTTAATACATATCCTGTTGAAGGAAATAGTAGCTCAGAGCGACTCGTGATAAACCTTATCATGTCCAACAAAATTCGGTTTTAGTTCGGACACCCGTCTAACTGACGTGTCTCGGGAGGAGTCCTCATATGAAAGAATACCGTACTCTTTCATTTACGTATGAAACTTACTGCTTAAGTATTTTCCATTACGGTTTACCGTGGCGGAATAATACTATAGCCGATCTGTTTGTCTACTTCGTGTCGAAACTCTAAAAGTTTCCGATCTGTGTTCTTCAAAAGAAACACATAACCACAACGTGATGTCACATCCGTTAAGGTCACGAAATATTCATGTTCACATCTAGCCTAGCTAGATATGGGCCCACTTACTTCACCATGAATAGGGCTAACAGATCGGTGGCCCTTTTACTATTACCAAGTAAATAGTATTTTAGGTATTTACCTAATAACTAGATTCGTAGACCTTATTTGAATAGTCAAATCAGTCCTAGTACCCACTCTTCAAAAGTGTGGATATACGAGTCTTGTTTAATTGTGTCCTAGACAACAATGCCACAAATAAGTCTCTATTGATCAAATCAATTTGAGCTATTTATTTGTCATTTTATATGTTTGAGATTTTATTATATTCAAAATATAAATTCTGTTATTTACATCCAATGTATTTATCTCAGTATCATCTTTATATATTGAAACACTTTAGTGTTCTAGAATATAAAGGTTTTATCCGCAATGGATTAAACACTGATATAGAGATAATGTCTCTAGATAAACTAGTTACATTATAACATTTCCTAATTTAAGTACATACCCAAAGGGTAGTTCCTAAACTTAGGTATCTACGGTCGAAACAGCGACTTTCGTCCCGTTTCCAATTCGCAGAGAAATCTCGGCTTGAAGCCAGTATCCAGCTCACAGCGGATTCTGAACGTCAATACATATATTTTATGTACCACACTAAGTATTCAATTTCAATACTAGTAGTGAACATAACTTTGACAAATATTTTTAAAGTTAGAGCCTCGCCCTTTCTTTAATTCCTTCGTGTCTTCCATATCCAAATGGTAGTCACTTTGGGATATGTCAATTATCCTTTTCAATATTTCACAAACCTTTGGCCAAGCCTTGGGTTTCGGAATATCGAAACGATGTGCACCTTGTGCTACATGCCCAATTGCAAACTTTGACTTTTCTCCACTAGAATAGTCAATTAATTCTCCAAGAATTATTAATTGCAATTTTAATACTTTTAAATCTAAAGATAGATTTATTGTAAGTATATTAATTAAGCACTAAAGTCATCATCACATAAATCTTCCAAAGACTTTATGCTCTACTATTTGCTTAATTATGGGCTTAGTCATAATAAGTTATTTTATCAAATAAATTAACCTATTATTAATTCCCAATTGAAAATTAAATCATTTAAAACATTTAATCCAAGGATTATATATATTTTAAATATTCAACCTTTCATTTCTTTCTTGATTTTAATAGTCCAACTATTTAATCAATTTAATAAGGTACTATTTATTATAATGATTACAATAATCCAATTATTTAATCAACTATAATTTTAATATTGATTACTATAATCCCATTATAAAATCAACTATCATTTAATTCAATTATATTGATTACTATAATCCAATTATAAAATCAACTATATATTGAATGAGTTTGTATATAGTCCAACTATATATTATTTAAAAACATAAAATATTAGTCCGACTAATACTTTTAATTAATATGACGAGTAAAATATAAATGAGCGTGTTTAGCGAGTAATCGAACGAATGTTGCAAATTCAATACTTGCCTCCCACTATTTTTCGTCGAGCCTCTAACCCTCTGTGGAGTACTCGGGAAACCGTGTTCCTAGTGGGCTAGGATCCTATTAAATAACACACAACCCTGACTTTGGCCAATAAAAAGCTGTATGCTATTTAACTAGGTAGATCTCTCAGATCAATTGGATCTCATCCAATTCCTAGATCCGGTTAGGTGGACATCCAAGTCCGAAACATATGTATAATGTCAATGTATCAATACATTTTCCTAACCATATCCTCCGAATCATTTAGGCCTTGGCTTTGGCCAAACACAAACCTAATGATTCCAGTTAAGCGGACCCATTGACGAGGAAAGTTTCGTAATCAATGTCATTGGACAAAAGTGATCTGACTTTGGTCAATAAAAATCACGATTTGGACAAGACACCGATATGCAACAAAACTCTCATGATTCAAGTACATCCTTGATTGACAAAGTCTTGACTTTGTCAAAAACAAACCAATGCCAATTCGGATCTTGAACAAGAATCATTCAATGGAAGGATATTTGCTTAATATAAAACGAGGGTTTTTCGCGTGCAAATTGGCTACCAATTTAATTATCTTTGTTAGGTCTCATCATCATACACCCTTAAACATGCATTCTAAATACATAATAAAGCGAGTATGAAATAAAATAATAATGATATGCGGATGGATACTTAACACATTGATCCTAGATCAAATCTCTCCCTTTCTCACTCAAGCTAGCACTTGTACTACTTCTACCCGTTACACTACACTTCTAAAGAAACCTCATATACATAGAGGGGATAGGTGAGAAGAGAATACAAAGAGAAAGAAGGTGATAAGGCTGGACACGCAGGTCCAATTTAATAAATCGAATTTATTACAACAATTTCTAAAATTGCCCACCCGATAATATCCATCCGATATACATTATTCATTCAACACAACCACGTATTCACACACATAAGCATGCTATCAATCAATCTAATCAAATTAATTAATCTGATAATTAAGTGATCATCCAATGTTCAAACAACGATTTGATTTTGTTCGAGTCAACTCGTTTTTGCGAATAAGTACTCAAAGTACGAATTCATGAATTAAATTAAACTACATCATTAAATCAAATTTAACATGTATTTAATACTAATTCATTATTCAATTCCAAATTAAATATTGCACTTTATTTAATAAACCTTTACGATTTAAATTCCAAATTCAATTGCGTCGGGACTCAAAGTCCGATTAACGTCCAACGTCAATTTAATTCAAGTCTAATGGGCTTCAATTAATTTCTTAGGCATGGGCTTCGGCAACCAAAGCCCATAGTGGAATCACCCAAAATGCCTTAGAAATCAATTTCGGCCCATTAGGCCCAATTAAACATTAAAGGTTCATTAGTCGCAATTGGGCTTTATGGTTAAGGTTTTGGGCCCAATTGGATCCAATCCACTTGGCCTAAACCAAACTTGATAAATCAAGCCCAATAGGCCCAAATACAACAATTCAAGCCCAATCCAATTAAGCCTAATAATTAAATTACACTAATCCAATTACGCAATTTAATTACCTAAAGTGCATTACATGATTAATCGACTAAATCAATATTTTAAAACACCAAATTAGTTTATTAATCACTTCATTCATTATCACATGTCAAACACACATAATGAAAAATCAAACCCATTACATGCTTTCATGCTCTCGGCCAAGGAGGGATTTTGTGTCCGATCGGTTTCGATCCAATCGAACCTACAATCGACATAAATCAACATCCAATGTTTCAATACATAAATGTTACCAAAAAATTCAAGACATTAGGGGCAATGACATTCGGCCAAGGTAAGGAATTTGGGGTTTTTGTCCAATTCGAAATCCAATCCAATTCGATTCAAATAACATCAACCTAATCGATTCTAACTCATCAAATGAATCAAAAATCAAAAAATCCAAGATCCAAAAAAAAACCAAACCATTCGGCCAACATATCCATTTGGGGAAAATAATTCCAAATCATTTTTCATCAAATTAGTCCAACCAAAATGAATTTAAACATGTTATAAGCATACTCAAACAAGCAATTATTCAAATCATGCTCAAACACATTTACCCAAATTTTTAAACCCTACAAATTTCATGCTTGCAACTTTAGCTCATGATGCCATTGTTGGTTTTCTATAAGGTCCCAAGATCAAACAAGACATGAAATTATGTGTGAACACATCAACGGAAGGTAGCGGAATACTCACATTGATCGGTTATGTCGATTTGGAGACGATTCAAGCCCAAAAACGCACTGCCTTTCACGCCACTGCATGCAGTCCACTGCCTGCAAAACAGAAAATTGGTGAAGAAACGGAGCTCCAATCTTCGTCGGATGGATCCCGTCTCATGGGGGAACCTCCCTACCACCTTCGCAAGACTCGTAGTGTGCTAGCACTTGGGTTTTCACCATGAAAACCCAACTCTTGCTCCCTAAACTCACGCCCAAACTGGTTCAAAACCAGTGAAGAAATGGCACCATTACCGTGAGAGGAAGAAGAGAGAAATTTGAGAGAAAAAATGTGTTATGTTAATTAAAATGATTTACCAAAAATCAATTTATATTTATGCCATAATTTATTAAATTAATAATAAATTTATGACACAACACATGCAATGGCTTAGAGTGTCAAACACTCAATTTCCATGCATTAACATTGAGTGCATTTACACTATCTACATGCAAAGCATTAGAATGACATGTGTCATGTGGGCCCCACACGTTTCCAAATGAAAGTGGGCCCACGTGCACTCACGCGTTCGGGTTCGATATTTCCGAAATACCGAGCTTACGTCGCGACGTTAATTCAATCGAATTTAAATAATAATTGCGCCTCTGCGAAATTATTATTTACGTCGCTAACGAATTAATTCTGAATTAACTCGTTTGCCCGAATTAAAATCTAATTTAATTCCGCGTCGAAATCTAATTTCGTTTTAATATATCGAATATATTAATTCATCCGATTAATTCCAAATTAATCGTTCTCTCTCTTTAGACGACATTTTATCCCGGATAAAATATCTCCGTTATTAATCCTAGATTAATTTTCTCTCTCTTCAATTATAATCCCAGATATTCAAGAGTGCGAGTTGTGCGTCATCGGTGGATATATCGGGAAGCGACCCATGAGATCCCCGGATAATCTGGCAGTAAATACGGTTGTCGGAGTATCCGAATCACGTACGTACCAAGTACTACGTTCTACCGATTTACGAGACAAGGTCGACTCCTAGCAAAGCACCAAGTCTACCCAATTCTCCGGACATATCCATTTAAGAATATTAAGATCTGTATCAAGCGTAGTATACAATTGTATTGTGCATATTGGCCCAGTATCGGATAATCACGTGCTAGGGCTGGGGCTGGATAAGTGTCTGCCCCGTCCGAAACACAATCGGATGTCTGGTAACTAGTCTCTATAATCGGATATTCATGACCTGGTCATAATATCACGATTGGATGCGCATCACTAAAAGAGCACTAATACCGTATCCTGCGTGACATCATCTCCATTATGACTGGAGTGACACTTCCGTCTTGACATCACATCCAATACACTACGATTCCTGATTAACCCAGAGAGGTGAACACAGAACCAGTTTAAGATCCCCCAACCACCAAAACCAAAGTTTACCGATTGTCGTAAGTATTAGCGATGTAAGTCTCAGGTTAAGACTTACACACCTACCTTGATTTCGGCCTCCCATAGACACCTAGTCATAATACCAATGGGATTCCGAAGGGTCTATCCAGAGCGAAGCTGTTTTCCCGTACCATCGTTGAAACACGACCTCCTATCGCACTTGCACAAGTATCCAATACTTATATATATGAGAACTATGCCTTTGTGCCCTCACAACGCGCACAAGTGCAATACTAGCCTATTCCGCATTATCGATGTCCAGTCTCGATAATACTACGGCTAGGGATATTTAATGATTAATCCTTCGTGGACTGATACTGTCTCATATCATCTCAATCCAGGACTATTCATAGGGACCTCTCTTCATTTATATATCTAAAAGTGATCTAATCACAATGACTGAGAGTGCAATTTCCTTGTACATATAGTTAATTTGCTACAACAACACAATGAATCTGTGCAAAAGATTGACGCTATGGGTCATTTTGTCCAACACGTTGATGAGACCTGGTCCTTAGCTTGTGCTATAGCCCCGTTATTGTCACAATACAATGGCACGGGATGTATCAGCAGCTAACGGAAATTACCTACCAATTAGGAATTTTCGATCCAAACAGCCTCCTTTGCTGCTTCCGATGCAGCAATATACCTCTGCTTCAGTTGTTGAATCGGCAACAGTATCTTGCTTGGAAGATTTCCATCTCACTGCTCCGTTATTCAAACAAAAAATGTTACCACCGATTGAGACTTGAAGTCATCCTTGTGGTGTTTGGAAAACTTGCATCGGTGTACCCAGACACCTCAAGTTCTAAACTCCATACAATTAAGAACAGCATCTTAGTTCGTCTAAGATACTTAAGGATATTCTAACAGCCATTCCAGTGACCTTCACCTGGATCGGTCCTGATAGCGACTGCACATGCTCCAAGCATATGACACATCAGGTCGCGTACATATCATGGCATACATGATCGATCCGACTGCCGAGGCGAACGGTATCCGACTCATGTTATCTCTCACTTCTTTAGTCTTAGGACACATGTCCTTAGACAGAAGGATACCACGTGACATTGGCATCAATCCTTTCTTGGATTGATCCATGTTGAATCGCTTCAACACTTTGTCAATATATGTACTATGGGAGAGTCCAAGCAGCTTTCTAGATCTATCTCGGTAGATCTTTATTCCTAGAATAAAGGCTGCTTCTCCCAGATCTTTCATGGAGAATTTTAATGAAAGCCAAGCTTTCACCGACGTTAGCATGGAATGTCATTGCCTATAAGCAATGCGTCGTCGACAAAAAGGACAATAAAAGTCAGTGCTCTCCCACTAACCTTCTTGTATACACAAGGGTCATCATTATTTGTACGAAATCATATTCTTTTATGATCTCATCAAACCGCTGATTCCATGACCGTGATGCTTGCTTCAATCAATAAATGGATGGATTTAACTTACAAACCTTGTTTGCAAGTCTAGGTACGATAAAACCGTCAGGTTGTTGCATATAAACATCCTCCAAAAGGTTTCCGTTAAGGAAAAGCGGTTTTAACGTCCATCTGCCATATCTCGTAATCGAAATATGCAGCTATTGCAAGCATTATCCGAATGGATTTAATCATGGCAACGGGTGAGAAAGTTTCGTCATAATCAATACCATATTGCTGACGATACCCCTTTGCTACAAGCCTAGCTTTGTAGGTTTGCACGTTGCCATCTATGTCGGTCTTCTTCTTGAAGATCCATCTGCATCCAATAGGCTTTACGCTTTCTGGTGCATCAACCAGTGTCCAAACTTGGTTGGCGTACATGGAATCCATCTCGGACTTCATGGCTTCTTGCCATAAAGCGGAATCAATATTCTGTATTGCTTCCTCATACGTAGTCGGTTCATTATCCTCAATAAGATTAATATCTACATGAGGCGAGATCAGGAACCCATACCTCTCAGGTACTGTCCTGACTCTCTCCGACCTACGCGGTCCTTGTGTATATGAAGATTGTGGTACTGACTCATCCTGGATGGTCTGTTTATGTTCCGTCGTTGAATCATTGCCAGGAACAGTATCACTACGATTTTCATCGAGCTCCATTTTCCTCTCACTTACCACTGCATTTAGGAATTGCTTCTCAAGGAAAAATGCATGTAGAGCAACAAATACTTTTTTCTCTTGTGGGTGATAGAAGTAATATCCTTTGGTTTCCTTAGGATATCCCACGAAAAGGCATTTATCTGATTTGGGTTCTAGTTTGGTACCTTCCAAACGTTTAACATATGCCCAGCATCCCCAAATCTTCAGGAAATAGAAACATGGTTTCCTCCCTGTCCATATCTCATATGGAGTCTGTTCAACAGACTTTGACGGAACCTTATTCAAAATAAGTACTGCACTGTTTAAAGCGTATCCCCAGAAGGATACAGGTAGCTCAGTGCGATTCATCATCGACCTTACCATGTCTAACAAGGTACGATTTCTCCGTTCAGAGACACCGTTTAATTGCGGTGTTCCAGGAGGAGTCCACTGTGAAAGAATACCATTTTCTTTCAAGTAATCTTGAAACTCATAACTTAAGTATTCGCCACCACGGTCCGACCGCAATGTCTTAATACTCTTGCCTATTGTTTTTTCTACTTCGTGTCGAAACTCTTTGAATTTCTCAAAAGTTTCCGACTTGTGTCTCATTAGAACACATAACCATAACGAGATGCATCATCCGTAAAGGTTACGAAGTAATGATATCCACCTCTAGCCTGGCTAGACATGGGCCCACATATGTCACTATGAACGAGGGCTAACAGTTCTGTGGCACGTTCACCTTTACCACAAAAAAGGTGATTTAGGCATTTTACCTAAGAGACAAGATTCGCAGACATCATATGAATTAAGATCAAATCCGTCCAAGTACCCACTCTTTGAAAGTGTGGATATGCGAGTCTTGTTAATGTGTCCTAGACGACAATGCCACTTGTAAGCTTCATCTTTTAGATTACTCCTTTTGAGCCTTTTGTTTGTTATTTTATGTTTAGGAGATTCATTTATATTCAAAATATAAAGGCCATTATTTGCAACAGCAGTGCAAATTTCTGCATCATTTTTATATAAATAACACCCAGTGTTTCTAAATACAAAAGTGTACCCATGCTGGGTTAACAAAGATACAGATATAATATTCCTAGTCAAACTAGGTATATAATAACAGTTCAAAAGTTTAAGCATATGCCCCGAGGGCAATTCCAAAACAAAAGTCCCTACAGAACCAAAACAGCAACTGGAGTTCCGTTTCCGACTCGTAGGTCAATCTCCCCTGCAGCCAGCATCCTTCTATTCTGCAGATCCTGCAAATCAGTACATATATGAGCAGCACAACCAGAATCAAAAATCCAATTTTAAAACTAGAAGTAGTCATATTTATCTCAATAACAAACATACCAGAGGCTAGTGCCTTGCCTGCCTGATATCCTCCTTATGTCCCTTGCCCATTCGGCAGTCACGTTTCCAGTGACCCTTCTTACCGCAGTTGAGGCAGACATCTTGAGACTTGTCCATTGGCTTCCCAGAAGCTTTTATCAACTTGCCTTTACCCTTTTTCTTATGTTTCTTCTTCCTCACCCCTCCAGTAGCTTTGAGCCCAGCTCTTGACCTCTGAGAGGTCGATGAATAGTGCGCCTCACGCTTGCCCCCTTTTGGAGTTCTTTTCAGACTCCTTCAAGATGGATAACAGCTCTCCAAGAGTGTCATCCGTATCCATCAACTTATAGTTGATTATGATTTGTCTCCAAGTAGCAGGAAGTGACTGTAAGATCAAATCTATGGTCAGCTCAGCCTCCAAGACTATTCCCATATTGGCCAACTCATCAATATCGGCGATCATTTGAGCCCCGTGGGCCTCAACTGATGCGCCTTCAGTCATTCGGGCACGGAAGAGTTTCTTCACCAACTCATACCTCTCCATGCGCTTGTTTGTGCGGTAGAGATCTCTCAGTCTAGCCATCATTTGTAAGGATCCAAGTCCTTATTCTGGCGACGAAAGTGCTGAGTCATCGAAGCTAACATAATACCCTGAGTTGTGTCACAATCACTGCTGTGAGTTTTCCATAACTCCAGCTCAAGTGCGTCAGTGGGCTTAGGCGGGAGAGGTATCTGTATGGTGTACAGCATCCTCTCAGCCCCAAGGATTATCCTTAGGTTCATTTCCCAATCAGCGAAGTTTGTGCCCTTAAAGACATTGTCACCCATGATGATGTCTCGGACATTTCCCTTGCTAGCTATCTCAACTACGATAGTCCAACTATCTAGTTAACGATAAAGTAGGTACAGTCAAACTGTTACAAGAAAAAATAACAATGAATTAGTCCAACTAATTTTAATTAATAAAATGAAATAATTTTGAAAGACGCGTAAAGCTAAGTATCTGAATGAAATTGCAAATTCAATACTAGCCTCCCACTATTTTTATCAAGTCTCTAACCCTCTGTTGAGAACTCGGGAAATCCTATTTCCTAGTGGGCTAGGATCCCTTTAAATAATACACAACCATGACTTTGGCCAACAAGTTGTATGCTATTTAACTAGGTAGATCTCAAAGATCAATTGGATCCAATCCAATTCCTAGATCCGGTTAGGTGGACATCCAAGTCCAAAACATATGTTATTTACTTATGCCAATGTATCTAATACATTTTCCTAACCATATCCTCCGAACCATCTAGGCCTTGGCTTTGGCACACAACAAACCTAATGATTCCGGTTAAGCGGGACCCATTGACAAGGAAAGTTTCGTAATCAATGTCGTTGGACAAGAAGTGATCTTGACTTTGGCCAACAAATCACAACTTGGACAAGACATGATGTGGAACAAAACTCTCATGATTCAAGTACATCCTCAATTGACAAAGGTCTTGACTTTGGCCAACAAACCAATGCCAATTTTGGATCTTGAACAAGAATTCAAGCATTCAATGGAAGGATAATTGTTTAGTATAAATTGAGGGATTTTGCGTAATTGGCAACCAATTTATTATCTTTGTTAGGTCTCATCATCATACACCCTTAAGCATGCTTCTAAAACATCATAAAGCCGTAAAAGTAAATTAATAGTGATATACGGATGGATATATAAAACAACTTGTTCCTAGAACAAATCACTCCTTTCCACTCCCCGCTAGCAATATTCTATTTCTACCCAATTACATAATACAATAAGAGAAACCTCATTTACATTGAGGGGAATTAGGTGAGAAGAGAATACAAAGAGATAAAAGAGATAAGGCTGGACACGCAGGTCCAATTTATAAATTCTAAATTTACAATAATTTCTAAAATTACCCTTTCCCTTCTAATATCCATCCGCTATACACTATTCATCATCACAAACATGTATATTCATTCAAGACATGCTATACAACCAATCTAATCCAATTAATTAGTCTTTGTTTAAGTGATCATCCAATGTTCAAACAATGGTTTGATTTTGCGTGAGTCCAACTCGTTTGAGAATAAGTACATAAGGTACGAATTCATGAATTATATCGAACTACCCATTAAATCCAATTTAAGTCGCATTCAATATTAATTCAATTTATTTAATTCCAAATTAAATGTTTACACTTTTAATGTGCTTTTAAAGATTAGATTCTAAATCTTAACAAATTGGGTCTCCAAGCCCAACTAACATCCAATGTGTGTTTAATTAAAGTCCGATGGGCTTTCAATTGATTTATCAAGGCTTGGGCTTTGGTCAATGTGGGTCAAACCCAATTACCAAGCCCAAATAAGGAATCACCCTTAAGTGCCATAAAATCAATTTCAAGCCCATAAGGCCCAATTAAACATAAAAGCCCATTAATCAAATTTTAATATTCCAAATTTTAAAATTCAATTAATTAAAGTGTAATTGCATGATTAATTCATTAAACCAAATATTTCAAAACACCAATTTAATTTATTAATCATCAATTGTTCAAAACATTTGTCTAACATTTATTTGAACAAAAAAATCAAGTCCTTTAACATGTCATGTTGTATTCGGCCAAGGCATCAATTTTGGGGGGAAAAATAATCCAATGCATTTTTCTCAAAATTGATCATGTATTATATCAAATATCATACATATAAGCATAAAATCATCTAATGAACTTGTGCATGCATAATACCAAACCAGTAAAATGACCTACACATTCGGTCAAGGCATCAATTTTGGGTAAAAATAATCCAATGCATTTTTCTCAAAATTGATCATGTATTATATCAAATATCATACATATAAGCATACTCAAATCATCTAATGAACTTGTGCATGCAAAATATTCAACTTAGTGGAAGTACCTCACATTCGGCCAAAGCAACATTTTGGGAAAAATCATCCAATGCATTCTTCTCAAAATTGATCATGTATTATATCAAATATCATACATATAATCATGCTTAAGTCATCAAATAAACTTGTGCATGAAAAATTTCAAACCAATGGAAGCACCTCCACATTCGGCCAAGACAACCACTTTGGGGAAAAATCATCCAATCCATTTTTCTTAAAATTGATCATGTAATATATCAAATAACGTACATATAAGCATACTTTAGCATCCAATTTAACAAGAACATGCTTCAATCAATTTTCCCCAAATTAACCATAATGTATTTCATGCTTAAACATGGCTCCATGATACCATTGTTGTTTCTATAATTAGTCCCAAAGAAAGATTAAGCCATAGAAATACAAATAACATACATGCAAAGCTAGAAATATGGCGGAATCATACTTACTAAGATTTATGACGAAAATGGTGAAGACAATCCTTGAGTCTTCAAGGTGGAAGTTTCGGCCAAGCAAGAAGATGGAGAGAAGCTGCGATCTTCAAGTGTTCCAAGCTCCAAGGTTGTTTCCTATCACCTCTTTTGATCCTTGCTTGTGCTAGCAAAAATGGAGAATGAAAAACAATTTTTCTGCCTTGGTTTGAAGCCCACGGCGTGAGAAAAAAGAAGAAGGAGAGGAGAGTTAGCCTTTTGTTTTCTTTTTATTACAAAAATGAGAGACCAAAATGAAAAGCAAATAATAATGATATCAAATACCAAATAAATTTTTTAATCAAAAAACCCTTCAAAAACCGTGAAAGGTTTTCCCTCCAAAGGAAAATTCATCATTTGCCATCATTATCTCACATTGAGAATAGAGACAATGTATCATCCCTAAAGGTGACTAGATACATCCATCATCTATTCGTATCAAGTAATGAGATATCGCGATGTGATTTGCGGATTACACCCGTTTCATAATACGAATGTGTCCGCAAACACTTTCGGGCCCAATTTCGCTAATTCCGAATTAAAGAATTTCCGTCGCGACGATAATTAAATAATTACGCCTAGCGGAATTATTATTCAGATCGCTAACGAATTAATTCCAAATTAATTCTTCTGCCCGAATTAAAATCCGATTTTAATTCCGCGTCGAAATCTAATTTTGTTTAATAATATATCGAATATATTATTTTATCGATTAATTCCAAATTAATCGATCTCTCTCTCTCTCCTAATAAGGCATTTTATCCAAGATAAAGTTTCTCCGTAATTAATCCAAGATTAATAAAGTTCGAATCAAACATCATAGGTGAATCTTCAGGAAGCGACCCAAGAGATCTCCGGATATGTTGGTATCGGTACGGTCGTTGGATAATCCAAACACGTACGTACCTCGTACTACGTTTTTACCGATTTACAAGACAAGGTTGGCTTCTAGCAAAGCGCCATGCCTACCCAATTCTCCAGAAATATTCTTACTGGAATATTAGATCTATATCAAGCGTAGTATACCGTAGTATCGCGTACATCGATCCAGTATCAGACGATCACATGTTAGGCCTGGGGCTGGAAATGTGTCTGCCCCGTACGAAACATATATCGGATATCAAACAACTAGTCTCTTTAAATCGGACAATCCTGACCTGGTCATATTGTCCCGACGGTTGCAACCTTTTATAGAGTACCAGTTCTGTATCCTGCGTGATCATCATCTCCATATGTCTGAAATGATACTTCCATCTTGACATCACATCCAGTACACTACGATTCTCGATAAACCCAGAAGAGGCGTACACAGAACCGGTTAAAGCCCCGAACCACCAAAACCAAAGTTTACCGATTGTCGCAAGTACTAGCGATGCAAGTCTCAGGTTAAGACCATATACACCTACCCTGATTGGCCTCCCATAGACACGCAGACATACTACCAATGGGATTCCCGCGGGTCTATCCAGAGCGAAGCTGTTTTCCGTACCATCGGTAAAACACAACCTCATATCGCACTTGCATAAGTATCCAATACTTAAATATATGAGAACTATGCCGTTGTGCCATCACAACTCGCACAAGTGCAATACTAGTCTATTCCGCATTATTTATGTCTGATCTCGATAATACTCCGACTAGGGATATTTAATGATTAAACCTTTTATATTGATACTGTCTCATATCATCTCAATACGGAACTAATCATACGGACTTTTGCCATTAATATATTAAAGTAAATAATTTTACAAACGGCAAAAGGCAATTTCATTATCACATAGTTAATTTTGTACAATAATACAATATCATTTACAAAATAGTGACGCTATGGGTCATAATGTCTAACAACCAGAAGCAGCAACATATGAGTATTAGTTTCGGGGATGAGTCCCAGGGTTGAGGCCCGCATCAGTATTAGTTTCGGGGATGAGTCCCAGGGTTGAGGCCCGCATCAGTATTAGTTTCGGGGATGAGTCCCAGGGTTGAGGCCCGCATCAGTATCAGTTTCGGGGATGAGTCCTAGGGTCGAGGCCCACACCGTATCAGTTTTTAGAATGAATCCTAGGGGGCGAAGCCCGCAGTTGAAAGGAAGAATTCCAGTGGAGTGAGTAAAAAAAAAGAGAGAGAGAAGTCCTTGATGGTTAGACATATGTTCGGTGATGACATTGTTTCCTGTAGGGCGGAACTTTAGTAACGATGAGTGCGGGATGTGCTCTCATCCGGTATTCTGAGTGGTTTTTTCTCGGCTAGACTCGCGAGCACTTGATTATAGGATCTTAGAAGTAGAAGCCTGAGTAGTCGGTGAGATGACTAGTTGAAGAGATGGTGGATCAGTGAATGACCGTTTGCCTAAATGTCTATCCTGGTTTACTTATGTTACGATATGTGATATGGTTGGAAACAAAGAAAAAAAAGTCTCTGAAAGAAAGGGAAAAAATAGACCACCTATAACCGATAAGCGTGAAGCTACCCATAGGTGAGTATTAGACAACCATAAGGAGAAATGCTACCTTAAAGGGTAGGTGTGTCGAAAGAAAGAAAAGAGAAAGAAAGAAAAAGAAAAAGAAAAAAAAGAAGTTCAAAATGAAAAGAAATAAAAGAAAAAGATGAAAGAAAAGAAGAAAAAGACGATATCATGTTGAGTACGAGGAAGTAATCACAAAGTATGATCAAGACATCTAGGTTGGTTGGACCCACTGATCCAATTCTACGAGACAATATCATCGAATTGGCTTACTTAAGGACTAAGCTGCGAAAGAACCTTGGCACACACAAACTGGGAGTCTAGTTCAGATCACTCCCTCAGACAGTAGGAATTGAGCGTATCAAGTACTTTGAAGGTTCTCTGGTTTCGACACGAAGCATCCTTGAGGACGAAAATATGTTTAGCTATCGGGATTATCTCGTGAGAAGTAGTATTTATGAAAGCAGCAAAAGAACAAAAAGATGGATCAAGTCTGTGGGTGACCAGCCCACCCTTTTCTCATACAGCGTGGTTCGGGATGAACCACCATCAGTATCAGTTTTAGGGATGAGTCCCGGGTTGAGGCCCACATATCAGCAGCAGTTTTGGGGATGAGTCTCAGGGATGAGGCCCACATCACCAGCAGTTTTGGGGATGAGTCTCATGGTTGAGGCCCGCATCATCAGTATCAGTTTTGGGGATGAGTCCCAAGGTTGAGGCCTGCATCATCAATATCAGTTTTGGGGATGAGTCCCAGGGTTGAGGCCCACATCATCAGTATCATTTTTGGATATGAGTCACAGGGTCGAGGCCCACATCAGTATCAATTTTGGGGATGAGTCCTAGGGTGGAGGCCCACACATTATCGGAATGCTGGGTATGGCACTCCGGGTATGGATACACAACCGCGACACCTCGGGTATGGGGTTTAGCATGCCGGGCATGGAACTTCGGGTATGGAGACACAACCACGACACCTCAGGTATAGGGTTTAGCACGCAGGGTATGGAGACACAACCGCAACGCCTCGGGTATGGGGTTTAGCATGCCAGGTAAGGCACTCCGGTTATGGAAAAAACAACCGCAACCCTCGGGTATGGTTAGATTAGCATGCCGGGTATGGTATGGAGACACAACCACGACGCCTGGGTAGGGGTTTAGCATCCGGGTAACACGCCTGATATGGAGACACAACCGCAACGCCTTGGGTATGGGTTTAGCATCGGGTATGGCACTCCGGAAATGGACACAACCTTGATGCCTCGAGTATGGGGTTAACATGTCAGGTATGGCATCTTTGTATGGAGACAAAACCGCGCGACGCCTCGGGTATAGGGTTTTGGCAATGCCGGGTATGGCACCCCGAGTATGGAGACACAATCCGCGACGACTCGAGTATGGTGGTTTAGCATGCCGGGTATGGGGACACAACCGCGACGCCTCGGGTATGGGTTTAGCACGCCGGGTAATGCACTTCCAGGTATGGAACTAAACACAACACCTCGGTATGGGTTTAGGCACCCAGGTATGACACTCCGGGTATGGAGACACAACTGCGACGCCTCGGTACAGGGTTTAGCAATGCCGGGTATTGCACTAAATGTATGGGACACAACCGCGACGCCTCAGGTATAGGGTTTAGCATGCCGGGTATGGAGACACACCTCGAGCCTCAGGTATGGGGTTTAGCATCCGGGTAGGGAACACAATCAACGATGCCTCGTGTTAGACATTATGTCCCATAGCGTCACTGTTTGTAAATGATATTGTATTATTGTACAAAATTAACTATGTGATAATGAATTGCCTTGCCTTGCCGTTTTGTAATGTTTTTTACTTTGATATATAAATGGCGAAAGTCCATATGATTAGTACCGGATTGAGATGATATGAGACAGTATCAATCATAAAGGTTTAATCATTAAATATCCCTAGTCGTAGTATTATCGAGATCGGACATCGATAATGCGGAATAGACTAGTATTGCGCTTGTGCACGTGTGAGGGCACAACGGCATAGTTCTCATATATTTAAGTATGGATACTTATGCAAGTGCGATAGGAGGTTGTGTTTTACCGATGGTACGGAAAACAGCTTCGCTCTGGATAGACCCCGCGGAATCCCATTGGTAGTATGTCTACGTGTCTATGGGAGGCCGCATCAAGGTAGGTGTATATGGTCTTAACCTGAGACTTACATCGCTAGTACTTGCGACAATCGGTAAACTTTGGTTTTGGTGGTTGGGGACCTTAACCGGTTCTGTGTACACCTCTTCTGGGTTTATCGAGAATCGTAGTGTACTGGATGTAATGTCAAGATGGAAGTATCGCTTCAGACATATGGAGGCGATGATCACGCAGGACACAGAACTGGTACTCTATAAAAGGTTGCAACCGTCGGGAAATATGACCAGGTCAGGATTGTCCGATTTAAAGAGACTAGTTGCTTGATGTCCGATATATGTTTCGTACGGGGCAGACACATCTCCAGCCCCAGGCCTAGCATGTGATCATCCGATACTGGATCGATGTACGCAATACTACGGTATACTACGCTTGATACAGATCTTATATTCCTATAAGAATATTTCTGGAGAATTGGGTAGGCATGGCGCTTTGCTAGAAGCCAACCTTGTCTTGTGAATCGGTATAGACGTAGTACGAGGTACGTACGTGTTCGGATTATCCGACGACCGGATTTACTGCCAAAATATCCGGAGATCTCTTGGGTCGCTTCCTGAAGATTCACCTATGATATTTGATTCGGACTTAATTAATCTTGGATTAATTACGGAGAAACTTTATCTCGGATAAAGTGCCTAGTTTAGAGAGAGAACGATTAATTTGGAATTAATCGACAAAATTATATATTCGATATAATAATCGAAATTCGATTTCGACGCGAAATTAAAATTAGATTTTAATTCGGGCGTACGAGTTAATTAGAATTAATTCGTAAGCGACGTAAATAATAATTTCGCTAGGAGCGATTATTTATTTAAATCCGATTTAATTAACGTCGCGACGCTAGCTCGGTATTTCGGAAATATCGAACCCGAACGCGTGAGTGGACGTGGGCCCACTTTCATTGGGAAACGTGTGGGGCCCACATGACACTTGTCATTGATATGGCATTGCATGTTAATAGTGTACAAAACACTCTAAGGCATTGCATGGTGATAGTGTGCATTCACTCAAAGGCTTTGCATGGAGTTTGAGTGTTTGACACTCTAAGCCATTGCATGGTTTATGTCATAGATTTATTATTAATTTAATAAATTATAACATAAATATAAATTGATTTTGGTAATACAAAGATTAATTAATCAAGTCTTTACACAAAATTCTCTCTTCTCTCTCAAATTGCCGTGAACACCATTGTCAAGGGCAAGGAAGATTTGATCTTCCACTTCTCCATTTTTGCTAGCACAAGCAAGGGATCAAAAGAGGTGATAGGGAAACCATCAAAGAGCTTGGAATATAAAAAGCTTGGAGCTTCAAGTCTTCTCCTCCTCTTGGCCGAATCCTCCACCACTTGGAGCTTCTACCATTTGATCTTCTATTTCATCACAAGGCATTGTAAGTATGATTCCGCCATACTTCATGTTTAATATATATTCTTTATAGTATTTCACATGCTTAATCTTTGTTTGGGACCTATATAATAGAAACCAACAATGGTATCATTGAGCTAGGTTTAAGCATGAAATACTTTAGGTTAAAATTTGGGTAAATTGATTGAAGCATGTTCTTGTGAAATTTGATGAATGAGTATGCTTATATGTTGTTAAATGACATTATATGAAATCAATTTTATGAAAAATGCATTGGATGATTTTTCCCCAAAATTTTAACCTTGGCCGAATGGGTGTGATAAATGGATTGAAGCATGTTCTTATGAAATTTGATGAATAAGTATGCTTGCATGTGTATAACATGATTTACATGGAATCAATTTTATGAAAAATGCATTGGATGATTTTTCCCAAATATATTCACCTTGGCCGAATGGCATGATGAAATTGATATAACATGTTCTTATGAAATTTGATTAATAAGTATGCTTGCATGTGTATAACATGATGTTTATGGAATCAATTTCATGAAAAATGCATTGGATGATTTTTCCCCAAATCATGCCTTGGCCGAATGTATTACTACTTGGAGTGGTTTGATATTTTTTGTGTATAAGATCATTGGATGACTTACGTATACGGGACGTAGATTAGTAATTCAATCGGATTGAAAAACAAATCGACACAAAAAAAACTCACCTTGGCCGAATCAACAAGGACATGAAATGGAGTTGATTTTTTGATAAAATTAATGTTGGACATTTATTTTGCAAAATACATGATTAATAATTAAATGGGTATTTTTGAAATATTTGATTTAATGTATTAATCTTGGTATTACACTTTAATTAATTGGACTTTAATGTTTGGAATATTAAAATTGAATTAATGGGCTTTAATAATTTAATTGGGCCTTATGGGCTTAAAATTGGTTTTATGGCACTTAAGGGTGATTCCTTATTTGGGCTTGGTAATTGGGTTTGACCCACATTGACCAAAGCCCAAGCCTTAATAAATCAATTCTAAGTCCATTTGACTTGAATTAAATTCAACATTGGATGTTAGTTGGGCTTTGAGGCCCAATAAGATTAGATTTAGAATCTAAGTCTTTAAAGCACATTAAAAGTGTAAACATTTAATTTGGAATTAAATGAATGAATTAGTATTGAATACGTATTAAATCAGATTAATAAGTAGTTCGATATAATTCGCGAATTCGTACCTTATGTACTTATTCTCAATAGAGTTGGACTCGCGCAAAAATCAAACCGTTGTTTGAACATTGGATGATCACTTAAACAAAGACTAATTAATTGGATTAGATTGGTTGTAAAAGCATGTCTTGTTTGAATATATATGTATGTGATGAATGAATAGTGTATATCGGATGGATATTAGAAGGGAAAGGGTAATTTTAGAAATTATTGTAAATTTGGAATTTATAAATTGGACCTGCGTGTCCAGCCTTATCTCTTTATCTCTTTGTATTCTCTTCTCACCTAATTCCCCTCAATGTAAATGAGGTTTCTCTTATTGTATTATGTAATTGGGTAGTAGTAGAATAGTGCTAGCGGGGAGAGAAAGGGAGTGATTTGTTCTAGGAACAAGTTATTTATATATCCATCCGCATATCACTATTAATTTACTTTACGCGCTTTATGATGTTTTAGAAGCATGCTTAAGGGTGTATGATGATGAGACCTAACAAAGATAAATAAATTGGTTGCCAATTACGCGAAAATCCCTCAATTTATATTAAGCGAATATCCTTCCATTGAATGATTCTTGTTCAAGATCCGAAATTGGCATTGGTTTGTTTGACCAAAGTCAAGACCTTTGTCAATCAAGGATGTACTTGAATCATGAGAGTTTTGTTGCATATCGGTGTCTTGTCAAATCGTGATTTTTATTGGCCAAAGTCAAGTCACTTTTTGTCCAATGACATTGATTACGAAACTTTTCCTCGTCATGGGTCCCGCTTAACTGGAATCATTAGGTTTGTTTTTGGCCAAAGCCATGGCCTAGATGATTCGGAGGATATGGTTAGGAAAATGTATTAGATACATTGACATATGTATTAGATATATATGTTTCGGACTTGGACGTCCACCTACCGGATCTAGGAATTGGATGAGATCCAATTGATCATAGAGATCTACCTAAGTTAAATAGCATGCAATTTTTTATTGGCCAAAGTCAGGGTTGTATGTTTATTTACGGGATCCTAGCCCGCTAGGAAATTCGATTTCCCGAGTTCTCTACAGAGGGTTGGAGACTTGAAGAAAATAGTGGGAGGCTATTATTGAATTTGCAATTTCGTTCAGATAATTAGCCTTACACGTCTTTCAAAATTATTTCGTCAATATTTTTTAGTTGGACTAATATATTGTTATTTTACTTGTAACAGTTTGACTGTACCCATAACATCGTTGACTTTATAGTTGGACTATAGTCGTCAAGATGACTGGCAAAGGTAATTCCGCGACATAATCATGGGCGATAATGTCTTCAAAGGGACAAACTTTGCCGACTGGGAAATGAACCTCAAGATTGTGCTTGGGGCTGAGAGGGTACTGTATACTATTCAGAGCCTCTCCCGCCTAAACCCACTGAGCCACTGGAGCTAGAGTTATGGAGAACTCATAGTGATGATTGTGACCAAGCTCAGTCAGTTATGCTAGCTGCAATGACTCAGCATTTCAGACGCCAAATAGGGACTTGGATCCCTATAACATGATGGCAAGATTGCGTGATCTTCACCGCACCAACAAGCGGATGAAGAGGTACGAGCTAGTAAGGAAACTCTTCCGCTCCCGGATGACAGACGGCGCATCAGTTGAGGCCCACGGGACTCAAATGATCGCTGACATTGATGAGTTAGCCAATATGGGCATTGTCTTGGAGGCAGAGCTGACGATTGATATGATATTACAATCGCTGCCCGATACTTGGAAAAAATCATCATCAACTACAAGTTGATGGATACTGACGACACTCTCGGAGAGTTGTTGTCCGTACTGAAGGAGTCCGAAAGGAACTCCTAAAGGGGAGCAAGCGCGAGGCGCATTATGCATCGACCTCTCATGCGCCAAGGCCGGGGCCCAAGGCAATTGGAGGTGCGAGGAAGAAAAGTTTCAAGAAGAAGGGCAAAGGCAAGTTGACAGTGGCTTCTAGGAAGCCAAAGGACAAATCTCGCGACATCTCTGCCTAAACTGCGGCAAGAGGGGTCACTGGAAACGTGACTGCCGAATGGGCATTGGCAGAGGGAGGATATCAAGGCTAGCAAGGCTATCGCCTCTGGTATTTTTGTCATTGAGATAAATATGAATACTTCTAGTTTTAAAAATTGGATTTTTGATTCTGGTTGTGGTGCTCATATTTGTACTGATGTGCAGGATCTGCATGATAGCAGGGTGCTGGCGTCAGGGGAGATGGATCTACGGGTCGGAAACGGAACACCGTTGCTGTTTTGGCCGTAGGGACTTTTGTTTTAGAACTGCCCTCAGGGCATGTACTTAAACTTATGAACTGTTATTTTGTACCTAGTTTAACTAGGAATATTATATCTGTATCCTTGTTAACCCAGCAGGGTTACACTTTTATTCAGAAACACTGGGTGTTATTATATCTGAATGATGCAGAAATTTGCACAGCTGTTGCAAATAACGGTCTTTATATTTTGAATATAAATGAATCTCCTAAAATGACAAACAAAAGGCTCAAAAGGAGTAATCTAAAGATGAAGCTTATATATGGCATTGTCGTCTAGGACACATCAACAAGACTCGCATATCCACACTCTCGAAGAGTGGGTACTTGGACGAATTTGATCCCAATTCATATGACGTCTGCGAATCTTGTCTTTTAGGCAAAATGCCTAAATCACCTTTTAGCGGTAAAGGTGAACGTGCCACAGAACTGTTGGCTCTAGTTCATACTGATGTATGCGGGCCCATGTCTAGCCAGGCTAGAGGTGGATTTCACTACTTCGTAACCTTTACAGATGATGCATCTCGTTACGGTTATGTGTATCTTATGAGACACAAGTCGGAAACTTTTGAGAAATTCAAAGAGTTTTCGACACGAAGTGGAGAAACAAACAGGAAGAGTATTAAGACATTACGGTCAGACCGTGGTGGGGAATACTTAAGTTATGAGTTTCAAGATTACTTGAAAGAATATGGTATTCTTTCACAGTGGACTCCTCCTGGAACACCGCAATTAAATGGTGTGTCCGAACGGAGAAACCGCACCTTGTTGGACATGGTAAGGTCAATGATGAGTCGCACTGAGCTACCAATATCCTTCTGGGGATACGCATTAAACAGTGCTATACTTATTTGAATAAGGTACCGTCGAAGTCTGTTGAACAGACTCCATATGAAATATGGACAGGAAGGAAACCAGGTTTCTCTTTCCTGAAGATTTGGGGATGCTGGGCATATGTTAAACGTTTGGAAGGTACCAAACTTGAACCCAAATCTGATAAATGCCTTTTCGTAGGATATCCTAGGGAAACCAAAGGATATTACTTCTATCACCCAAGAGAACAAAGTATTTGTTGCTCTACATGCATTTTTCCTTGAGAAGGATTTTATAAATGCAGTGGTAAGTGGGAGGAAAGTAGAACTCGATGAAGATCGTGGTAATACTGTTCCTGGCAATGAATCAACGACGGAACAAGAACAGACCGTCCAGGATGAGTCTGTACCACAAACTTCACATACACAAGGACCGCGTAGGTCGGAGAGAGTCAGAACAGTACCTGAGAGGTATGGGTTCCTGATCTCACCTCATGTAGATATTAATCTTATTGAGGATAACGAGCCGGCTACGTATGAGGAAGCGATACAAATATCGATTCGCTTAATGGAAAGATGCCATGAAGTCCGAGATGGATTCCATGTACGCCAACCAAGTTTGGACACTGGTTGATGCACCAGAAGGCGTAAAGCCTATTGGATGCAGATGGATCTTCAAAAAAGAAAGACCGACATGGATGGCAACGTACAAACGTACAAAGCTAGGCTTGTAGCGAAGGGGTATCGTCAACAATACTGTATTGATTATGACGAAACCTTCTCACCCGTTGCCATGATTAAATCCATTCGGATAATGCTTGCAATAGCTGCATATTTCGACTTCGAGATATGGCAGATGGACGTTAAAACCGCTTTCCTTAACGGAAACCTTTTGGAGGATGTTTTATATGCAACAGCCGACGGTTTTATCGTACCTAGACTTGCAAACAAGTTTGTAAGTTAATCGATCCATTTATGGATTGAAGCAAGCATCACGGTCATGGAATCAGCGTTTTGATGAGATCATAAAGGAATATGATTTCGTGCAAAACGCAGATGACCCTTGTGTATACAAGAAGGTTAGTGGGAGAGCACTTACTTTTATTGTCCTTTATGTCGACGACGTATTGCTTATAGGCAATGACATTCCATGCTAACGTCGGTGAAAGCTTGGCTTTCATTAAAATTCTCCATGAAAGATCTGGGAGAAGCAGCCTTTATTCTTGGAATAAAGATCTACAGGGATAGATCTAGAAAGCTGCTTGGACTCTCCCAGAGTACATACATTGATAAAGTGTTGAAGAGATTCAACATGGAACAATCCAAGAGGGGATTGGTTCCAATGGTACGAGGTACCTCTCTGTCTAAGGACATGTGTCCTAAGACTCAGGAAGAGAGAGAACACATGAGTCGGATACCGTTCGCCTCGGCAGTCGGATCGATCATGTATGCCATGATATGTACACGACCTGATGTCTCATATGCTTTGAGCATGTGCAGTCGCTATCAGGCCGATCCAGGTGAAGGTCACTGGACAGCAGTTAAGAATATCCTTAAGTATCTAAACGAACTAAGGATGCTTTCTTAATTTATGGAGGTGGAGAACTTGAGGTATCTGGGTATACCGATGCAAGTTTCCAAACCGACAAGGATGACTATAAGTCACAATCCGGGTACATTTTTTGTTTGAATAACGGAGCAGTGAGCTGGAAATCTTCCAAGCAAGATACTGTTGCCGATTCAACAACAGAAGCGGAGTACATCGCTGCATCTGAAGCAGCAAAGGAGGCAGTTTGGATCCGAAAGTTCCTAATCGGATTAGGAGTAGTTCCGTTAGCAGCTGAGCCCGTTCCATTGTATTGTGACAATAACGGGGCTATAGCGCAGGCTAAGGAACCAAGGTCTCATCAACGGTCCAAGCATGTTCTTCGACGTTACCATCTGATTCGGGAGATTATACATCGTGGCGATGTAAAGGTCGAGAAGGTCACATCAGATGATAACATTGCAGATCCGCTGACGAAGGCTGTTCTTCAGCAAGTTTTTGAACGACACAGACATAGTTCGGGTATTAGATGCTTGAGTGACTGGCTATAGGCCAAGTGGGAGATTGTTAGACATTATGTCCCATAGCGTCACTGTTTGTAAATGATATTGTATTATTGTACAAAATTAACTATGTGATAATGATTGCCTTTTTGCCGTTTTGTAATGTATTTACTTTGATATATAAATGGCGAAAGTCCATATGATTAGTACCGGATTGAGATGATATGAGACAGTATCAATCCATAAAGGTTTAATCATTAAATATCCCTAGTCGTAGTATTATCGAGATCGGACATCGATAATGCGGAATAGACTAGTATTGCGCTTGTGCACGTTGTGAGGGCACAACGGCATAGTTCTCATATATTTAAGTATTGGATACTTATGCAAGTGCGATAGGAGGTTGTGTTTTACCGATGGTACGGAAAACAGCTTCGCTCTGGATAGACCCCGCGGAATCCCATTGGTAGTATGTCTACGTGTCTATGGGAGGCCGCATCAAGGTAGGTGTATATGGTCTTAACCTGAGACTTACATCGCTAGTACTTGCGACAATCGGTAAACTTGGTTTTTTTGGTGGTTGGGGACCTTAACCGGTTCTGTGTACACCTCTTCTGGGTTTATCGAGAATCGTAGTGTACTGGATGTAATGTCAAGATGGAAGTATCGCTTCAGACATATGGAGGCGATGATCACGCAGGACACAGAACTAGTACTCTATAAAAGGTTGCAACCGTCGGGACAAATATGACCAGGTCAGGATTGTCCGATTTAAAGAGACTAGTTGCTTGATGTCCGATATATGTTTCGTACGGGGCAGACACATCTCCAGCCCCAGGCCTAGCATGTGATCATCCGATACTGGATCGATGTACGCAATACTACGGTTACTACGCTGATACAGATCTTATATTCCTATAAGAATATTTCTGGAGAATTGGGTAGGCATGGCGCTTTGCTAGAAGCCAACCTGTCTTGTGAATCGGTATAGACGTAGTACGAGGTACGTACGTGTTCGGATTATCCGACGACCGGATTTACTGCCAAAATATCCGGAATCTCTTGGGTCGCTTCCTGAAGATTCACCTATGATATTTGATTCGGACTTAATTAATCTTGGATTAATTACGGAGAACTTTATTATCTCAGATAAAGTGCCTAGTTTAGAGAGAAGAACGATTAATTTGGAATTAATCGACAAAATTATTATATTCGATATAATAATCGAAATTCGATTTCGACGCGAAATTAAAATTAGATTTTAATTCGGCATACGAGTTAATTTAGAATTAATTCGTAAGCGACGTAAATAATAATTTCGCTAGGAGCGATTATTTATTTAAATCCGATTTAATTAACGTCGCGACGCTAGCTCGGTATTTCGAAATATCGAACCCGAACGCGAGAGGTGGACGTGGGCCCACTTTCATTGGGAAACGTGTGGGGCCCACATGACACGATGTCCATTGATATGGCATTGCATGTTAATAGTGTAACAAACACTCTAAGGCATTGCATGGTGGATAGTGTGCATTTCACTCAAAGGCTTGCATGGATTTGAGTGTTGACACTCTAAGCCATTGCATGGTTTATGTCATAGATTTATTATTATTTAATAAATTATAACATAAATATAAATTGATTTTTGGTAATACAAAGATTATTAATCAAGTCTTTACACAAAATTCTCTCTCTTCTCTCTCAAATTGCCGTGAACACCATTGTCAAGGGCAAGGAAGATTTGATCTTCCACTTCTCCATTTTTGCTAGCACAAGCAAGGGATCAAAAGGGTGATAGGGAAACCATCAAAGAGCTGGAATAAAAGCTTGGAGCTTCAAGTCTTCTTCCTCCTCTTGGCCGAATCTCCTCCACCACTTGGAGCTTCTACCATTTGATCTTCTATTTCATCACAAAAAGGCATTGTAAGTATGTTCCGCCATACTTCATGTTTAATATATATTCTTTATAGTATTTCACATGCTTAATCTTGTTTTGGGACCTATAGAATAGAAACCAACACCTCGGGTATGGGGTTTAGCATGCCCGGTATGGCACTCTCGAGATGGAGCATGGGTCGAGGGCCACAACCGCGAACACCTCAGGTAATGGGTTTAGCATTCCGGGTATGCACAACAGATCAACCTAGTTCGAATCATCAAGCAAGTCAAGCAGCAGCTAGCGAGCCAGGGTGTTTGGGTTTCTTTAAGGTCCCAAAGATCAATTTAAGCAATGAAACATGTATGAATACATCAAAGAAGTTGCGGAATATTACAATGATTGGTGTGCGATGCGAGGAACAACAAAACTTCAAGCTTTTGGCTCCTTTGGTGCTCTCGGCATTAGCAAAAATTTGGCTCCAAATTTCGGTCAGGTCCTCCTCAAGCTCCAAGCTTGGCTATGATTCCATGCCCACGAATGGGTTTCCCTATCACCTTCGCAAGACTCCTAAAGCATGTCTAGCACTCTCCGGAATTGTGCCACAAAACTTCCTAAGTTCCTCCTTCAGTCACTGCAAAACCAAAATTTGGAGGAAGAAGATGGCCCAGGCCGAGAGGTATGGGAGAAAAAAGAGAGAGAAGAAAATGTGTTTTGGTGTTAGGTTAATTGATTTCCAAAATCAATTAAAATATACCACTTTTCATTTTCAAAAAGTCCAAAGGCAATAAAGCCAACCAACTGCATCAACCTATTCACATCACTCATAGTGAAGTTTATCACATCACTCAAAGTGACAGACATCACATCATCGATTGAATAGTGATTTGACGCTTGATTGACTTGTGGGCCGCACTTAAATTTGCAATGCGAGTGCGCCCGCAACACTTCCCGGCTCGGGTTCGTTAATTCCGAATTAACGAATTTCTCCGTTGCGACGTAATTAAATAATTATGCCTAGCAAAATCACTATTCACATCACTAGCGATTTAATTCTAAATTAACTTGTTGCCCGAATTAAAATCTAATTGCAATTCCGATCGAAATCCAATTTAGTATAATATATCGAATATATATTTTATCGATTAATTAAATTAATCGTTCTCTCTCTTTAATTAATATTTTATCCAAGATAAATATCTCTGTAATTATTCCCAGATTAATTTTTCTCTCATCTAATTAATCCAGATTAATAAAGAGCAGTCATACGTCATCGGTGAATCTTCGGGAAGCGACCCATGAGATCCCTGGATATGTTGGCAGTAAATCTGGTCGTCGGACTATCCGAACATGTACGTACCTAGTACTACGTTTTTACCGATTTATAAGAAAGGTTGGCTTTTAGCAAAGCGCCATGCCTACCCAATTCTCCAGAAATATCCTTACAGGAATATGTGATCTATATCAGGCGTAGTATACGTCGTATTGCGTATTTCGATCCAACATCGGATGTTACGTGCAAGGCCTAGGCCTGGAATTGTGTCTACCCCGTACGAAGCACATATCGGATCTTTGGTACATAGTCTCTATAATCGGATAATCATGACCTAGTCATATTATCCCGATTACTGCAGTACATAAGAGCATCAGTACCGTATCCTACGTGATCATCATCTCCACTATGACTGGAGTGATATTCCATCTCGACATCACACCCAATACACTACGATTCTCAATATAACCAGAAGAGGCGTACACGAACCTGTTAAAGCCCTGGACGACCAAAACCAAATTATATTGATTATCGCAAGTATTAGCGGTGCAAGTCTCAGGTTTAGAACAAAATACACCTACCCTGATTCGGACTTCCATAGACACATAGTCATACTACCAATGGAATTCTGAGGGGTCTATCCAGAGCGAATCTTTTCCGTACCATCGGTAAACACAACCTCCTATTACACTTGCATGAGTATCTATACCCAAATATATGAGAACTATGCTGTTATGCCTCACAACGCGCACAAGTGTAATACTAGTCTATTCTGCATTATCGATGTCCAATCTCGATAATACTATGACTAGGGATATTTAATGATTAAACCTTCGTGGATTGATATTGTCTCATATCATCTCAATCTAGAACTAATCATATGGACCTTTCATCATTTATATATCTTGGTAATCTAATTACAAATGATGAAAGAGCAATTTCCTTTGTCACAAAGTTAATTTGTACAACAACACCATGATCTGTACAAATAGTGATGCTATGGGTCATAATTGTCCAACAATCTCCCACTTGGCCTATATCCAATCACTCAAGTGTCCTACACCCGAACTATGTACGGTTCGCTCAAACTTTCTGCTGAGAAAATGCTTTCGTCAGCGGATTTGCATGATTATCATCTGATGTGATTTATATGATCATCACATCGCCACGATGTATGATCCGAACGAATCAGATGAATAATTGAAGTATATATCTGGATCGTTGATGAGACCATTAATTTTTTAGCCTGCGCTGTAGCCTAGCTTAGCTGCTAACAGAACTACTCCTAATCTAATTAGGATTATTATCGACCCAATTGGCTTCTATTGCTGCCTCAGCTGCAGCAATAATCCACTTTTGTTGTTTATACGGTAACAGTATCTTGCTTGGAAGATTCCAGCTCACTGTTTATTATTCAAACCTTATAGTACCGTTGTTACGACTTATAGTCGTTATTATCGGTTAGGAAACTTGCAGCAATGAACCCAGTCACTTCAAGTTTCTTTCTCCATAGTTTAAGACATCATCCTTAGATCTCTAAGATACTAATGATGTTCTTCACTTCAATCCAGTGACTATCACTTGGATTGGCCCGATTGTGTCTCTATATGCTCAAAGCGCATGAGACACCAGGTCGCGTACATTTATCAATGTACGAGTTCCCGGAGAATATCAACAACTTTTAGATCTATCCCAGTAGATCTTTATTCCTAGAATAAAGGTTGTTTCTCCCAAGAATTCTACGGAGAATTTTTCATGAAAGCCAAGTTTTCACCGACTGTATTATGGGAATATCATTTCTAAGAAATGATATGTCATCATTATTTAAGACATTCATTGTTAGTGTGCTCCCACTAACCCTCTTATATACACAAGAATCATTTCGTTTTTGAATTAAATCATATACCATTATGATTACATCAAAACGATAATTCCAAGAACTCAATGCCTGCTTCAATCAACCCATGGATTGAATTAACCTGCAAACCTTGTTTGCTTGTTTTGGTACGACAAAACCGTCAGGATGTTATAAACATCCTCAAAAAGTTCCATTAAGGAAAGCAATTTTGGCATTTAGCTGTCATATTTCATAAATGAAACATGCAACATCAGCAAGCATTATCCAAATGGATTTACCATGGCAACGAGTAAAAGGTTTCATCGTAATCGACACAATGTTGATAATGATACCTTTTCGCTACAAGCCTAGCTTTGTACGTTGGTATGTTGCCTTTCATGTATGTCTTCCTTGAAGACTTATATAGTACCAATAGGCACAATGCCTTGCGGTACATCAACTAGTATCCAAACATAGTTGGTATACATGGAATCCATTTCGGATATCATGGCACTTTGCCATAATATGGAGTCGATACCTTGTATCACTTCCTCATACGTAGTCAGTTTGTGTTCCTCAATAAGATTAACATCTTTATGAGGTGAGATCAGAAACCCATACCTCCCAAGTTGTTTTCTGACTCTCTTAGACTTACGTAGTCTTCTGTATTCGAAGATTATCGGTATAGTTTCATCCTTGATGAAATATTTGTGTTCCATTAAAGAATCGGTGCATGGAATAGTATTACTCCTATTTTCATCGAGTTTTACTTTCCTCCCACTTACCATTGCATATAGGTAATTCTCTTAGGAAAACTGCATGGTGAGCAACAATTACATTATTCTCTAGTGAGTTGTATAAGTACTATACTTTTGTTTCCCTAGGATAACCCACAATTAGGCACTTATCTGATTTGGGTTTTAGTTTGGTATCATCCAAACATATGCCCAGCATTCCCAAATCTTCAGGAATTAGAAAACCAGGTTTCTTCCTGTTCATATCTAATATAAAGTCTGTCAAACAGATTATTATGGAACCTTATTCAAAATAATTTTGCACTGTTAATGTGTATCCTTTGAAGGAAATGGTAGCTCAGAGCGACTCATGATTAACCTTATCATGTCTAACAAAATTCGGTTTCTCAGTTCGGACACACCGTCAAATTGACATGTTCCAGGAGGAGTCCTCATTGAATGAATACTATACTCTTTCAAGTATTGAGAAGCTTATTGCTTAAGTATTTTCCATTATGGTCTAACAGTGACGGTTTAATACTTTAGCCGATCTGTCTGTCAACTTCGTGTCGAAACTATTTGGATTCATCAAAAGTTTTCGATTGTGTTTCACAAGAAACACATAACCATGACGCGATGCCACATCCGTAAAGGTCACGAAACATTCATATCCACCTCTAGCCTAGCTAGATATGGGCCCACTTACGTCATTATGAATGAGGGCTAATAGATCGGTGGCACTTGCACTTTTACCAAGTAAAAAGTTTCTTAGGCACTTTGCCTAATAAACTAGATTCGTAGACATCATTTGAATGGTGTCAAATCTGTCCTAGTACACACTCTTCGAAAGTGTGGATATACGAGTCTTGTTAATTATGTCCCAGACAACAATGCCACTTATAAGTCTCAACTGATTAAATCAGTTTGAGCTATTTGTTTGTCATGTTATATGTTTGAGATTTATTTATATTCAAAATATAAATATTGTTATTCACCTCTAATGTGTTTATCTCAATATCATCTTTATAAAATAAAACACTTTAGTGTTCTAGAATATAAAGTTATACTCTGATATAGAGATAATGTATCTAGTCAAACTAGTTACATTATAACAGTTTCCTAATTCAAGTACAGACCCAAAAGGTAGTTCCTAAACTTAGGTCTCTACGGTCAAAACAGTGACTCTCGTCCCGTTTCTGATTAGCAGATCAATCTCAATTGAAGTCAGTATCCTGCTTGTTAGCAGATTCTGCACATCAATGCATATTTATGTACCACATCCAGTATCTAAAATCCAATTTTAATACTAGTAGTGAACATATGTATGACAAACATGTTCGAAGTCGGAGCCTTGCACCGTCTTCAATTCCTTCATTTCTACCTTGTCCATACGGCAGTCACGCTTCCGTGTCTCCGTTTGCCACAATTTAGCCAGACATTTTGGGATATGTCCTTTGTCTTCCCAGAAGATTATAATGACTTTGCCTTTGCCCCTTTTTCACACTCCAGAAGCATTTGGCCAAGCCTTGGCCTTCTAGGATGTCGAAGTAAGATGCGCCTTGCGCTTCTTGCCTTATTGCAAATTCTGACTTTGTCTCCTTGAGTATAGCCATTAACTCTTCGAGAGTTTTCTATTGTAATTTAGTACTTCTAAGATCTAAGAATAGATCTATGAAGATCCTTCAATTTCAATAACATATTATAAGGATCTAATCCTTAGTTCTGACTAAGAAATTAAGGAGTCATTTGGCAAGCTTAATGGATTAAGCACTAAAGTTATCATCACATGAATATTCCAAATATCATGTTCTACTTATTTGCTCAACTTCGGGCTTGGCCCAAGATGTTTGTTGTGGACAAAATGACCCATAGCGTCACTATTTGCACAGATCATTGTGTTGTTGTAGCAAATTAACTATGTGACAAGGAAATTGCACTCTCATCATTTATGATTAGATCACCATAGATATATAAATAAGAGAGGTCCCTATGATTAGTTCCTGGACTGAGAATGATATGAGACAGTATCAGTCCCCGAAGGTTTAATCATTAAATATCCCTAGCCAGAGTATTATCGAGACTGGACATCGATAATACGAAATAGGCTAGTATTGCACTTGTGTGCGTTGTGAGGGCACAACGGCATAGTTCTCATATATATAAGTATCGGATACTTATGCATTTGCGATAGGAGGTCGTGTTTCACCGATGGTACGGGAAACAGCTTCGCTCTGGATAGACCCCTCGGAATCCCATTGGTATTATGACTATGTGTCTATGGGAGGCCGAAATCAAGGTAGGTGTGTATAGTCTTAACCTGAGACTTACATCGCTAATACTTGCGATAATCGGTAGACTTTGGTCTTGGTGGTACAGGGCTTTAACCGGTTCTGCGTACACCACTTCTGGGTTTATCAGAGAGTTGTAGTGTATTGGGTGTGATGTCAAGACGGAAGTATCACTCCAGTCATAGTGGAGATGATGTCACGCAGGATACGGTATTAGTGCTCTTAAGTGCTGGCCGGCCATCGGGATATTATGACAAGGGTCATGTATATCCGATTATAGAGACTAGTTACCAGACATCCGACATGTGGCTTCGGACGGGGCAGACACTGTTGGACAAAATGACCCATAGCGTCACTATTTGCACAGATCATTGGGTTGTTGTAGCAAATTAACTATGTGACAAGGAAATTGCACTCTCATCATTTGTGATTAGATCACCATAGATATATGATGAAGAGAGGTCCCTATGATTAGTTCCTGGATTGAGATGATATGAGACAGTATCAGTCCACGAAGGATTAATCATTAAATATCCCTAGCCGTAGTATTATCGAGACTGGACATCGATAATGCGGTATAGGCTAGTATTGCACTTGTGTGCGTTGTGAGGGCACAACAGCATAGTTCTCATATATATAAGTATTGGATACTTGTGTAAGTGCGATAGGAGGTCGTGTTTCACCGATGGTACGGGAAACAGCTTCGCTCTGGATAGACCCTCGGAATCCCATTGGTATTATGACTAGGTGTCTATGGGAGGCCGAAATCAAGGTAGGTGTGTATAGTCTTAACCTGAGACTTGCATCGCTAATACTTACGATAATCGATAGACTTTGGTCTTGGTGGTACAGGGGCTTTAACCGGTTCTGCGTACACCACTTCTGGATTTATCAGAGAGTCGTAGTGTATTGGATGTGATGTCGAGACGGAAGTATCACTCCAGTCATAGTGGAGATGATGTCACGCAGGATACGGTATTAGTGCTCTTAAGTGATGCGCATCCAATCGTGATATTATGACCAGGTCATGAATATCCGATTATAGAGACTAGTTACCAGACATCCGATATGTGTTTCGGACGGGGCAGACACTTATCCAGCCCCAGCCCTAGGACGTGACTATCCGATACTGGACCGATATGCACAATACATTAGTATACTACGCTTGATACAGATCTTTGATATTCTTAATGGATATGTCCGGAGAATTAGGTAGACTTGGTGCTTTGCTAGGAGTCGACCTTGTCTCGTAAATCGGTAGAACGTAGTACTTGGTACGTACGTGATTCGGATACTCCGGCGACCGCATTTACTGCCAACTAATCCGGGGATCTCATGGGTCGCTTCCCGATAATCCACCGATGACGCACAATTTGCACTCTTGAATAATCTGGGATTATATAGATGAGAGAGAAAATTAATATAGGATTAATTACGGAGATATTTTATCTAGGATAAAATATCGTCTAGAGAGAGATAACGATTAATTTGGAATTAATCGGTAAATTAATATATTCGATATATTAATCGAAATTAGATTTCGACGCGGAATTAAAATTAGATTTTAATTCGGGCAAACGAGTTAATTTAGAATTAATTCGTTAGCGACGTAAATAATAATTTCGCTAGCCGCAATTATTCGATTGAATTAACGTCGCGACGTAAGCTCGGTATTTCGGAAATATCGAACCCGAACGCGTGAGTGCACGTGGGCCCACTTTCATTTGGAAACGTGTGGGGCCCACATGACACATGTCATTCTAATGCATTGCATGTAGATAGTGTACAATGCACTCAATGTTATTGCATGTAGATAGTGTACAATGCACTCAATGTTATTGCATGGAAATTGAGTGTTTGACACTCTAAGCCATTGCATGTTTTGTGTCATAATTTTATTATTAATTTAATAAATATTATGGCATAAATAAAAATTGATTTTTGGTAAATCATTTTAATAACTTAACACATTTTCTCTCAAATTCTCTCATCTCTCTCACGCAAACAAGAAGCTATTCTTCACTGGTTTTGAACCAGTTTTGGCGTGAACATAGGGAAGCAAGAGTGGTTTCTCATGGTGAGAAATCAAGTGCTAGCACACTTACAAGTCTGCGAAGGTGGTATGGAGGTTCGACCATGAGACGGGATCCATCCGACGAAGCTAGGAGCTCCGTTTCTTCACTCACATTTCTGTTTTGCAGGGCAGTGGCTGCTGCAGTGGGGTGAGCAAGGCAGTGTGTTTTTTGGCCTTCATTCGTCTCCAAATCGACTCAACCGATCAATGTGTATTCACGCATTATTTCATGTCTTGATTTGATCTTGGGACCTTAGAATAACCAACAATGGCATCAAGAGCTAATGTTGCAAGCATGAAAAAGTAGGGCTTAAAATTTGGGTAAACTGTTTTGAGCATGATTTGAATGAATTGAATGTTTGAGTATGCTTATAACATGTTTTAAATTCATTTTGGTTGGACCAATTTGTAGAAAATTGATTTGGAATAATTTTCCCCAAAAATCATGTTGGCCGAATATGATGATCATTTTGGATTCTTGGAATATTTGTTTTTGATTCATTGATGAGTTGAAATCATTTAGGATAATGTTAATTTAAAACTAATTGGATTGGATTTTGAATTGAACATAAAATCCCCAAATGATCACCTTGGCCGAATGGAATTATGCCCTAATGTCTTGGTAATTTTGATTTTGAACATTGGATGTATTGGAAATCAAATGGATGGTGATTTGATGTCGATTGTAGGTTCGATTGGATCGAAACCGAATCGGACACAAAATCCCTCCTTGGCCGAGAGCATGAAAGCATGTAAATGGGTTTGATTTTTCATTTAGTGTTTGACATATGATAATGAATTGAATATGATTAATAAGACTAATTTTGTGTTTTAAAAATATGATTTAGTCGATTAATCATGTAATGCACTTTAGGTAATTAAATTACGTAATTGGATTAGTGTAATTTAATTATTTAGGCTTAAATTGGATTTGGGCTTGAATTGTTGTAATTGGGCCTTTTGGGCTTGATTATCAAGTTTGGTTAGGCCAAGTGGATTGGATCCAATTGGGCCCAAACCTTAACCATAAAGCCCAATTGCGACTAATGAACCTTAATGTTTAATTGGGCCTAATGGGCCGAATTGATTCTAAGGCATTTTGGGTGATTCCACTATTGGGCTTTGGTTGCCGAAGCCCATGCCTAAAGAAATTAATTGAAGCCCATTAGACTTAAATTAAATGACGTTGGACGTTAATCGGACTTTGAGTCCCGATGCGATTGAATTTGGAATTTAAATCGTAAAAGGTTTATTAATATAAAGTGCAATATTTAATTTGGAATTGGATAGTGAATTAGTATTAAATACATGTTAAATTAGATTTAATGATGTAGTTTAATTTAATTCATGAATTCGTACTTTAAGTACTTATTCGCAAAAACGAGTTTGACTCGAACAAAATCAAATCGTTGTTTGAACATTGGATTATCACTTAATTATCAGATTAATTAATTTGATTAGATTGATTGATAGCATGCTTGTGTGTGTGAATACGTGGTTGTGTTGAATGAATAATGCATATCGGATGGATATTAGATGGGTGGGCAATTTTAGAAATTGTTGTAATAAATTCGATTTATTAAATTGGACCTGCGTGTCCAGCCTTATCACCTTCTTTCTCTTTGTATTCTCTTCTCACCTATTCCCTCTATATATATGAGGTTCTTTAGAAGTGTAGTGTAACGGGTAGAAGTAGTACAAGTGCTAGCTTGAGTGAGAAAGGGAGAGTTGATCTAGGATCAATGTGTTAAGTATCCATCCGCATATCATTATTATTTATTTTCATACTCGCTTTATTATGTATTTAGAATGCATGTTTAAGGGTGTATGATGATGAGACCTTAACAAAGATAATAAATTGGTAGCCAATTTGCACGCGAAAAACCCTCGTTAAATATCAAGCGTTTATTTTCCTTCCATTGAGTGATTCTTACTCAAGATCCGAGATTGGCAGGGGTGTTGGCCAAAGTCAAGCCCTTGTCCGTCAAGATGTGTTTTAATCACGAGGCTTGTTCCATATCGGTGTCGTGTCCAAGTTGTGGTTTGTTGGCCAAAGTCAAGACACTTCTTGTCCATTGACATTGATTACGAGGCTTCCATGTCAATGGGTCCGCGCTTGACTGGGATCACTAGGTTTGTTGTGCCAAAGCCAAGGCCTAGTTGATTCAGAGGAAAATGGTTAGGATATATATATCGATATATATAGGCATATATAAGATATATGTTGGGGACTTGGATGTCCACCTACTGGATCTAAGAGTGGATGGGATCCAATTGATCTTCGAGATCTACCTAGTTACTATCATACAATTTGTGGCCAAAGTCAAGATTGTGTGATACTTAACGGGATCCTAGCCCACTAGGAAACACGGTTTCCCGAGTACTCGACAGAGGGTTAGAGGCTCGACGAAAAATAGTGGGAGGCAAGTATTGAATTTGCAACATTCGTTCGAATACTCGCTAAACGCGCTCATCTATATTTTACTCGTCACATTAATCAAAAGTATTAGTTGGACTAATATTTTATGTTGTTTTAAAAATATATTAGTTGGACTATATACAAACTCATTCAATATATAGTTATTTTATAATTGGATTATAGTAATCAATATAATTGAATTAAATGATAGTTGATTTTATAATTGGATTATAGTAATCAATATTAAAATTATAGTTGATTAAATAATTGGATTATTGTAATCATTATAATAAATAGTACCTTATTAAATTGATTAAATAGTTTGGACTATTGAAATCAAGAAAGATTTAAAAGTTAAATATTTAAAATATATAATCCTTGGATTAAATGTTTTAATGATTTAATTTTCAATTGGGAATTAAAATAGGTTAATTTATTTGATAAAATAACTTATTATGACTAAGCCCATATTAGCAAATAGTAGAGCATAAAGTCTTTTAAAGATTTATGTGATGATGACTTTAGTGCTTAATTAATATACTTATAATAAATCTATCTTTAGATTTAAAAGTATTAAAGTGCAATTAATGACTATTCTAGTGGAGAAAAGTCAAAGTTTGCAATTGGGCATGTAGCACAAGGTGCACATCGTTTCGATATTCCGAAACCCAAGGCTTGGCCAAAGGTTTGGAAATATTGAAAAGGATAATTGACATATCCCGTAGCGACTACCATTTGGATATGGAAGACACGAAGGAATTAAAGATAGGGCGAGGCTCTAACTTTAAAAATATTGTCAAAGTTATGTTTACTACTAGTATTGAAATTGGATTTTAAATACTTAGTGTGGTACATAATACATATATGTATTGATGTTCAGAATCCGCTGTGAGCTGGATACTGGCTCCAAGCCGAGATTTCTCTGCGAATTGGAAACGGGACAAAAGTCGCTGTTTCGACCGTAGATACCTAAGTTTAGGAACTACCCTTTGGGTATGTACTTAAATTAGGAAATGTTATAATGTAACTAGTTTGACTAGAGACATTATCTCTATATCAGTGTTCAATCCGATGCGGATAAAACCTTTATATTCTAGAACACTAAAGTGTTTCATTATATAAAGATGATACTGAGATAAATACATTGGATGTAAATAACAGAATTTATATTTTGAATATAAAAATCTCAAACATATAAAATGACAAATAAATAGCTGTAGACACTGCATTTTTGCATATCATGCCCAATGACGATCTCGTAAGGAGGCACTACCTTTTCATGTCATGGAAGTTGCAGGAAACGGACGTCGGAAGGGTAAAGTTGGAAATCGGAATTATTGTCGGATTAACTTGGTTATCTAGCTTCGATTTGCTCGTTGGATCTCCGCGTATGCTCGGCCCAAGAACCCATAAGCCACTTACCAAATCATACACCAAGCCCAAATACCCAAGCCACCAAAAAAGAACCAAACCCATGCCCAAACACCAAACCCACGCCCATCACTCTCAAATGAATCAAATACACAAAATCCTACCAACCACACACCACTAGCCACCAACATTCCCTAAAAACATGCACACCTCACTTCCACTCACACAAAACATGTACACTCACCTCCACCTCCAACAAAGCTCACCTAACCCACTAACTCACACCCATCACCCTTTGCAAGCCACACCCACGCCCCAAGCCTCCCAATGACAAAGCAAGCACAAGCCAACCATCCATTCCCTATAAAATAACCCTCCACCAACCTCTCCACTAAGAAGAATCTCCCTAAAACAAGCATATTGTAAGCCACCCACACTCTCCTCCATTGCCTATAAAAGAAGCCTAAAATCAACCAAAATGTCCTAGCACATATTGAGCATACATAACACAAGAAAGACATCACAAGGCACCTCTCTTCAAGCTCAAGATCACGCCCATACTGCCTCCCAAGTCAGCCCCCCTCACTGCAGCCCTCAAGTCACGCCCTTCACTGCCTCATTCTGCCCTAGCAGTTCATGCCTAAGTCCTCACTGCATAGCCCCACTGCACACGCCAAAAACACACCTCTGAATCAGCCCCAAAAATCCCCCAAAGTCACGCCCAAACAAGCCCCCGCATTACCCTTCACTGCACGCCCCAAACAGCCCACTGCACTGTCTCCCTCACTGCCGAAAATAAGCCTACTGCACTGCCACTGCAAACGCCAAAAACAACTGAAAACAGCCCTAATTCATACCAAAAATAGCCCCCAAACTGCACCCTCAAACCACAAAAAACTGCACTCCAAAAACACTTAAAAAATCACCAAAAAAAATGCACTTAAATTCCCTTCACTGCACTAAAAAACTGCACTTTAAAAATCACTGCAAAAACAGCAAAAACAGCAGCCAAAAACAGCAAAAAACAGAGCTCAAAACAGTGGCTAAAATCCCCAAACGCACTAAAAAACTGCACTTAAAGTCCTGAATAACCGCACAAAACGGCAGCCCCAACTCCCTTAAAAACGCACAAAAACAGTAGCTAAAAACAACCAGAACGGTGGCCTGAGAGACAGCAGCAAAAACACAGCAGCAACCAGCAGCCAAGCGGAGGGAAAACAGCGAGCAAATCAGCAGGACAACGAAGGAAAAAGGGAACCAGCGAAACCAGAAAAGTTGCGGGACATTAACCCTTCTGAGGACGGCCGTGAAACGTGCTTCCCAAAGACGACGCAAAAAAGGTTAGACCTGAGGGCATACGATACTATCTTCGCATGAATAATAATTTAGAAAGCATGTGAGTTATGATATTTAATTATGCATGACTAGTTGGTTGTGTTTGAGCATGATTTAATTATTTAGTATGATATTTAATTATGCATGACTAGTTGGTTGTGTTTGAGCATGATTTAATTATTAGTATGTATTTATTTTATTTTCTTATGCATGATTAGGATGTTTAGTATGCTATAGTTTTATGCATGACTAGTTGGTTGTTTGAGCATGATTTAATTGTGTAGTAGTATGATATTTATTTCTTATGCATGATTAAGATGTTTAGTATGTTATAGTTTTATGCATGACTAGTTGGCTGTGTTTGAGCATGAATGAATTAGTTTAGCATGTTATCTATGGTATTTGATGATACAATAGCCAATGAAGTTGTATGTTCGTCGCTCATTGATGTACTTCCAAGCATTGTACTCTTAGATGTGAAATGTATGTAAATTTAGGTGTAAGTTTTATCTTGAATATGTGAATTTAGAAGCATGATATCCTTGGAAATAAATGTTACTTAAACTTGATTAAATTATTATGTAAATCCTTTCATTACAAGTGACACAAGTAAGGGACCATTCCGAACCCAACGGTTTGAGGTCTTCCCTGCGAGGGGTGAGTGCGGCCTTAAATCTCATTTTCCCGGTTCACCCCACCGGGTGGCGACTCCATTATTCTCCGGTTTAGTCCCCCGTGGCTACTCCGTACTCCCAACTAGTGCCGCGAGCCTAGAACAGCATGCGTCGTAGTTTCTGTTGTCTACAATAGCTTAAATTGATTTGATCAATGGAGATTATTTGTGGCATTGTTTTCTAGGACACAATTAAACAAGACTCGTATATCCACACTTTTGAAGAGTGGATACTTAGGACTGATTTGATTATTCAAAATAAGGTCTAAGAAATCTAGTTATTAGGTTAAATACCTAAAATACTATTTACTTTGGTAATAGTAAAAGGGCCACCGATATGTTAGCCCTATCATGGGTGAAAAAAGTGGGGCCCATATCTAGCTAGGCTAGATGTGAACAATGAATATTTCGTGACCTTAACGGATGTAGCATCAGTTGTAGTTATGTGGTTCTTTGAAGAACACAGATCGGAATCGGAAACTTTTGAAGTTTCGACACGAAAAGAAAACAAACAGATCGGCTTCTAGTGTTATTCCGCCACGGTAAGACCGAAAGGAAAATACTTAAGCAGTAAGTTTCATATATATAAATGAAAGAGTACGGTGTTCTTTCATGTAAGGACTCCTCCCGAGACACGTCAGTTAGACGGGTGTGTCTGAAATAAAACGAATTTTGTTGGACATGATAAGGTTTATCACGAGTCGCTCTGAGCTACTATTTCCTTCTACAGGATATGTATTACAGTGCAAAACTTATTTAGAATAAGGGGTTCCATGAAAATCTGTTTAATATGTCATATAG